>ML889721.1:8189-24943 GCA_009831015.1 Picea engelmannii
CAATGAGGTCGAGCCTGCTAATGGTCAATCTGATGCTGAGGAAACTCATGCTCAACCATCTAAACCTGCGTGATGTTTTAGTTGCAGAAAATGTGTTGGATTAACAGGTTTTCAATGTCGTTGAGGAAATACTTATTGTGGAGGAACATGGTTGCTCATTTGACTACAAGACTCATGGACGCGAGGCTCTAGCCAAGGCCAATCCACTCATCAAAGCCAATAAGCTTGACAACATATAGGAATAAAAAATGTTTGTTTCACTCTTTTTTAGTAGATCTACATGATTATATAGTGGATATTTATAATGTTTGTCTATCTGCTTTTAGTAGATTTATTGTTAAATTTTTTTGTAAAGAAGATATACTCACACTGTGGAAAGATCTGGAAAGATCATACAACTCTTAATGTTTGAGACTCTCTTACCATTGTATGGTTCAATAGTTGAAATCAAATGCAGGGATGTCTCAATTTTTTTGTTTTCTGACTGGATGAAGCGAGTCAAGATTGGGCTCGATCCCCACCTAACAACTGCTATTGAAATAATCAAATCACTAATAATGTAGAAAACAATAAACATTTGTGGACCCATATTCCATAAAATTGTATAACCATATCAAATCTTTTATTAAATAAATAAATATGTCAAGCTTTTATTAAATACAAATAAATTCAGATAAAGAAAATTAAAATAAAGACAACGTGTTTAGAGTATGTGTTTTCATGCATGGCTGTGGAGAATGGGAACACCTGGACGATGCAAGAGAATATGGGAAACAAAGTGTTTAGAGTATACATTTTCTTAGACACTTGTCCACAGGCAAGAGAGATGGACAGGTTGAAAAAATGATGGATTGACCTCCATGGAGACGACTTCAACAAAGGATAGTTTGATGTCCAGAGTTTGATTCTTTGGGAGGCTACAACTAGCTAAATCAAGATGGAGGATTGTTGCAGGTCCAGAGTATGCCAATTTTAACTTTGTTTTTTCCCCTCATAGAGATCAATTGTTGGAGAGCTCACCTACCCTCCTCTCCATGGCCTTCAAGGAGGAGCCATGTCCATGACCTTCAAGGAGGATCCTTGTTCTGTCAATAAAAAATTTAATCTAGAAAACACGAATCCTAGTACAAGACTTACAATGCATCAGAGCCCGCATAATGCTAACCAGAAGAACGTCGACGAGACTTACAATGAAGTAGATACCACGTAGTGCTAACCAGAAGAACATTGTCGGGTACTTGAACAAGCTCTCTATTGAATGCTCTGGACTCAGCCTCAATTTCTTTCTCCTGTTACAGTTCTGTAATGAGCCTGACTTCATTTTTTTGTTTTTTGTTTCAAGAGTTATGGATAAGTCTTTGGTTTTCGAAGAGACATGTTATGAGTTCATAAGCCTACACGCTTTAGTTATAAAACCTCACGGTTCCAAATATAAGTCATATGTCTGATAGATATGACTGAGATCGAGAGCCAAGATATAGAGATAGTTTTGGGAGGCAAAGGAGATCTGACAGTTCACTTGATCAACTAGTCATGTGTATGGCCATATGTGGATATGTGGAGAAACATAAGAAATTATGGTTAGAATTGCACTTATCTTGGTAGGGTTTCGTCATGTTAGTCAGTTCCCAGCAAAGGCGAAGAGAAGAGTTGTATGCTTCTCATATTTATTTAGTGTACCCTCACAAATTCAGACACCAGCCAAAGCATGAAAGTGGTAATGGTATTGGCAATGGGCTCTGGAATTCAACATTACATGGTGGTATATTAGCACTCAGACAATGATAAGAAACAACAATAAAAACATGTGGAGAAGGAAAGGAACAACACAGGAGTAGTGGACAAATATTCTGGACCTTAGTGTACTTACTGAAGCATTGGTATCGTTGGAGCATCTCAAGGAACGTCAGGTAAATGTTAAGGAACATAGGTCAGTTGCTTGTTATGGAAATCATCTTGTAGCCAATTCAATTGTTGTGGAGGCTCGGTTCTGTTGGGTTTCCTATACATTTTACTTTTATGTTGTTTTTCAAGAGGTTGGTGTCACGTAAACGTGAGGTCTGGACGACTAGGTGGACCTTCGAACACAATTTTTTACGAAAACCATTTTGTCTCGGTTAAGTTATGTCTAGTACTAGTACAAGAATGATATAACCACCAGGGTCAAGACCAAACTGTGCAGGAAGTAAGAAGATAGTTAGAGAACTCAGGCTTAACAGAAAGAAAAAATGAAGGTAACAAAGAGAATGAATTAGATAGAGTGGAGGGGCTCGAAAAACCTATTTATTCATTCCAAACATATCATAGTATACCTACTTGTTCATTTTCTATAGGGTAAATATAATTATGATAGTTGGATTTATGTGTGTAGGTTGGGAAACAGGCTTGTGCAACTTGGGAGGGAGAGGAAGATAACGTTGATGCACTCGGGAGGGAGAGGAATATATTGTTGATTCACTCGAGAGTGAGAGGAAGATAGTGTTGATACACTAGCTCTTCAAGATCGCTCAATGGATGGGAAGGAAATGATAGGCTATCACTGCACCTATGGTAAAGAAACCTCCCAACCACACCCATAACAAAAATTAAATTAAAAACTCTAGATGGAAGTTTTACCTCTGCGTCTCTTATAGCTTCAACATCTATGTCTAGTATTGGTGGCACTTAACTCCTTGATCTGATGCAGGTATGTTTCCAACCCCAAAAACAAAGTTGAAAAATGTTGGTTAGATCTAGTTCATAGAACGAGATCATTGTTGTCGCTCAGAAGTTCATCTCTCTTCTTAATGGATAGAAAAGGAGACCCTTCCTTGCTCGACTTAATGGATAGAAGAGGAGGCCTTTCMTTKCTCGTCTTTCTCATCCTGAATCAAGRTGMTCATCTTGAATGAATKTGTGATAAMTARGCGGGACAACTTGCATAGTAGGTTTGCATAGTAGGTGTCATAGCTATGTGAGACAACGTGCATAACTATGCATGAAGAAAAACATTTGTAGGGAGTATGTGTCACTTTCTATTCAATTTGTGAAAAAATTKCTTAAGYTATTCCAAAAACAATATAGCATTTAATGTGATGGAAGTAATGCTAGACTTAGTTCTAGMATTACTCGAATTGGAAAAATTACTCATGAAATCTTTGTTTGAAGGTGTGCTTGAAATTGATTTAAATCTAAAGTATTCTCCTCTTCTGTCTTGGGAAGAGGYCAAATAATACCACCAACTCGAAACTTAGGTTAAATTAATGAATTTTCAAGTTTAATCACATGATTTCTCAAAACCTTACCTTAAAACAAGGAAAGGTCCTTGGCTTTTTAGCCAAACTAATACAAAAACACAGAATCGATTACTATAAGTCCCTCAGCCCGAAGGGTAGGGACTAGATTTTTGAATAAATTTGGTTCATTGAATTATATCTTAACCGTCCTGCTTTTTGGATTGTTCCTTAGAGTCACGATGTATATGTAGGMATTATTGATTGAGTATTGATACAGATCCTTCCACCGAAGCAGTTGAAAATATGTACCCRTGTGTAGAGCCCGATTACACATAACAAATGAGAGATGAAGAATTGAGTAAAAGGATAGATTCATAATATTTTTGGAAGCTCCTAAACAKAGAATGTGTGTTCAAATTTTTATAAATACCATCTTCTCAAACTTAAATTAGAATAAATGCTTTCCATTCATTAGACCATCGAGGTCAATCTTGCTTGTAGTCAATCTGATGCTGGGGAAACTCATGTTCAACCATCTAAACCTGGGCGATGTTTTAGTTGCAGAAAATGTGTTGGATTAACATGTTTTCAGTGTCATTGAGGAAATACTTATTATAGAGGAACATGGTTGCTCATTTGACTACAAGACTCATGGATGCGAGGCTATGGCCAAGGCCAATCCGCTCGTCAAAGCCAGCAAGATTGACAACACATAGGGATAAAAAATGTTTGTCTCTCTCATTTTTTTAGTAGATATACATGATTATATAGTGGATATTTATAATGTTTTCCTATTTTCTTTTAGTAGATTTATTGCTAATTTTTTGGTAAAGAAGAGCTATTCACAGTGTGGAAATATCTGGAAAGATCATACAAAGATCATACAACTCTTAAATATCATACAAATCTTAATGTTCGAGACTCTCTTACCGTTATATGGTTCAATAGTTGAAATCAAATGCAAGGACGTCTCAATTTTTTTGTTTTCTGACTGGATGAAGCGATTCAAGATTGGCCCTAATCCCCACCTAAAAACTACTATTGAAATAATAAAATCACTAAGAATGTGGAAAAAAGTAAATATTTGTGGACCCATATTCCATAAAGTTACCTAACCATATCAAAGATTAAATTAAATAAATAAATATGTCAATCTTTTATTAAATAAAATAAATTCAAATAAAGAAAATTAAAATAAAGACAACATGTTTAGAGTATGATTTTTCACTCATGGCTATGGAGAATGGAAACACCTGGATGATGCAATAGAAGATGGGAAACAATGTGTTTAGAGTATACATTTTCTTCTACACTTGTCCACGTGGAAGAGAGATGGATAGGTTGAAAAAATAATGGATTCACCTCCATGGAGACAGCTTCAACAAAGGGTAATTTGATGTCTAGAGTTGGATTCTTTGGGAGGTTGCGACTAGCTGAATCAGGATGGAGGATTGTTGCAGGTCTAGAGTATGACAATGTTAACTTTGTTCATGCCCCTAATAGAGATCGATCATTGGAGAGATCACCTACCCTCCTCTCCATGGCCTTCAAGGAGGAGCCTTGTCCACAACCCTCAAGAAGGAGCCATGTTCTGCCAATAAAAAAATCAATCTAGAAAACTTGAATCCTAGTACGAGACTTACAATGTACCAGAGCCCGTGTAGTGTTAACTAGAAGAATGTCGACGAGACTTATAATGCAACAGATCTCATGTAGTTTTAACCAGAAGAACGTCGTTGGGGACTTGAACACGATCTCTATTGAATGCTTCGGACTCAGCCTCAAGTTTTTTCTCTTGTTACAATTTTGTAATGAGCCTGACTTCATTTTTTTGTTTTCTGTTTCAAGAGCTATGGATAAGTCTTTGGTTTTCGAAGAAGCATGTTCTAAGTTCATAAGCCTGTGCACTTTAGTTCTACAACCTCATGGTTCTAAATATAAGTCATATGTATGATAAATATGACCAAGATTGAGTGCCAAGATATAGAGACAGTTTTGTGATGCAAAGGAGATCCGACATTTCACTTGACCAACTGGACATGTGTATGGCCAGATGTGGATACATGGAGCAACATAAGCAATTATGGTTAGAATTGCATTTATCTTGTTATGGTTTTGTCATGTTAGTTGGTTCCCAGCAAAGGCCAAGAGGAGAGTTGTATGCTTCTCAGATTTATTTAGTGTACCCTCACGAATTCAGACACGAGCAGAAGCACGGAAGTGGTAATGGTATTGACAATGGGCTCTAGAAATCAACATTACATGGTGGTAGATTAGTGCTCAAACGACGATAAACAACAACGATAAAAACATGTGGAGAAGGCAAGGAACAACACAGGTGAAATGGAAAAATATTCCATACATTAGTGTTAATAGTTACTTTGAGCTAGAAGAGTTGTCAAGTATTGAACCATTGGTATCATTGGAGCATATCCAGGAACGTCGGGTAAATGTTAAGGAACAAAGGCCAATTGCTTGTTCTGAAAATCATCTTGTAGTCGATTCAATTATTGTGGAAGCTCAGTTGTGTTGGGTTTTCTATACATTTTTATTTTATGTTGTTTTTCAAGAGGTTGGTGTCGCGGAAACATGAGGTCTGGATGACTAGGTGGACCTTCGAACACAATTTTTTTACCAAAACCATTTTGTCTCGGTTAAGTTATGTCAAGTACCAATACAAGAACGATATAACTGCCAAGGTCAAGACCAGACCATACACAAAGTAAGAAGCTAGTTAGAGCACTCAAGCTTACCAAAATGAAAAATTGAAGGTAACAAAAAGAATGAATTAGATAGAGTGGAGGGGCCTGAAAAACCTATTTATTAATTCCAGACATAGCATATTATACCTACTTGTTCATTTTCTATAGGGTAAATATAATTATGATAGTTGGATTTATGTGTGCAGGTTGGGAAACATGCTTGCAAAACTTGGGAGGGAGAGGAAGATAACGTTAATGCACTCAGGAGGGAGAGGAAGATAGCTTTGATGCACTCACTCTTCAAGATCGTTCACTGGCTGGGAAGGAAATGATAGGTTATCATGCACGTGAGGTAATGAAACCTCCCAACCACACCCATAACAAAAATTAAATTAAAAACTCTAGATTGAGGCTTTACCTTTGTGTCCCTTACAACTTCAATGCCTATGTCTTGTATTGGTGGTACTTAAACCCTTGATCAAATGTAGGTATGTTTCCAAACCCAAAAACAAAGTTAAACAAAGTTGGTTGGATCTAGTTCATAGAACCAGATCAATGTTGTCGCTCAGAAGCTCAGCTCTGTTCTTAATGGATAGAAGAGGAGACCCTTCCTTGCTCATCTTAATGGATAGAAGAGGAGGCTCTTCCTTACTCGTCCTGAATCAAGGTGCTCATCTTGAATGAAGGTGTGATAACTAGGCGGGACAACTTGCATAGTAGGTTTGCATAGTAGTTGTCATAGCTATGGGAGACAATGCGCATAACTATGCATGAAGAAAAACATTTGTAGGGAGTATGTGTCACTTTCTATTCAATTTGTGAAAATTTTGCTTAAGCTATTCCAAAAACGATATAGCATTTAATGTGATGGAAGTAATGCTAGACTTAGTTCTAGCATTACTTGACTTGAAAAATTACTCATGAAATCTTTGTTTGAAGGTGTGCTTGAAATTGATTTAAAACTAAAGTATTTTTCTCTTCTATCTCGGGAAGAGGCCAAATAAAACCTCCAACTCAAAACTTAAGTTAAATGATATGAATTTTCAAGTTTAATCGCATGATTTCTCAAAACCTTATCTTAAAACAAGAAAAGGTCCTCGATTTTTGAACCAAACTAATACGAAAACACATAATTGATTACTAAGTCCCTTAGCGCGAAAACACATAATTGATTACTAAATCCCTTAGCGCGAAGTGCACGGACTAGTAAGAGCTAATTTGAATTTGAAACAAAAGTTGAAAAGCTTCAAAGTGTCCTAATTTATTAACGTTACATATATACATACGCTATTTATTTTCCATGACACTGTCGCGAGTGCATCATTTTAACTCTATGGCTCGAATACCTACCTATTTATATAATAATTTCTCGAAAGAAAGATTACATTTTATTATTTTATTTTTAAAATAAAATAAGAGAGAATAGGTATTATTGAAACTAATACAAAATTATATATTAATATTAATCATTTTCATAATGAAAACTTTTTTTATATGTTTTTATATATTTTAAGTGGGTTTAATGGTTAATAACATGTGTTTCCTTCTAAGAGGTCACAAGTTCAAATCCAGAAGGGGGTAGGGTATGTATACCTTCGTAGACTTTACCAAGCGAAGAAGGTCTCATACACCAATTTGATGTATCGCTTGACCGTGATCTTAAAAATAGATTATTATTATTATTTTATTAAAAAATATATTATATATGTATATATAATTATATATTAAAACATATATAATATATATTTCATATATATAAAACATATAATAGTGATAAATTTATTAGTTGAAATAAAATATTATGGTTGAATCTCTTAAGACAAAGTTTCAATCAACTAGAATTATAATTTTTAATAAAAAAATTATCAAATTTAAAAAATAAATAATTTTTTTTTTTTTTGAAATTATCCATTTTTTTACATGCTCCTTTTCTTAACTCTAATAACTCAAAGTTCATTTCAAGTGAAGAGCAATCATTGTCTTCCATACACAAACATCTTAAAATTCAATAAATCAAAGTTGAAGATAATAATCATCAAGACATTTAGAAAATATTAAACAATCTTATAAATATATAAATTCCAACAAAAAATACAAAACCCTCATAACAACAAGATAGTCATTGATTTAAATAAAAAACCAACTTACTAGGTTTTCAATGTTAAGTTAGAAAGATTGGTGATTATTTTCTTTATTTTAGATTTGAATTTAACAAGTTTATATTCTAAATTGTTAATATAGTGTTTTTTTATTAGTTTGAAGGTGGATAAACTTATCTACCAAGGATATTCACCTATATAAATTGACCCATCATGATTAATCAATTTCCAAAAAATTATCTTAATTCTTTTCATAAATAATTATAAAAACCTTAAAAAGACAAGGAAAAAATTTCAATAGTTAGAAAAAATAAAACATGATAAACTCTGATAACTCAAAGTTCATTTCAAGTGAAGAGAAATCATGGTCTTTCATACGATGAAAGATCTTAAAATTCAATAAATCAAAGTTGAAAATAATAATCATCAAGACATTTAAAAAATTCTTATAAATCTATAAATTCAAAAAAAAAACACAAAACCCTCACAACAACAAAATAGTCATTGATTTAAATAAGAAAGGAAGTTAAAGAGTTTTCAATGTTAAATTAGAAATATTCATTGATTTAAATAAGGAACAAACTTACACAGTTTTCAAGGTTAAGTTAGAAATATTGGTGATTCTTTTCTTTATTTTAGATTTGAATCTAATAAGTTTATATTCTAAATTATTAATATAGTTCTTTAAAAAAAAAATTAAAATTAAAGATGAAAAAACTTATTTACCAAGGATACTCACCTATATAAATTAACCCATCATGATTATTCAATCTCCAAAAAATCATCTTAATTATTTTCATAAATAATTATAAAACCCTTAAAAAGAAAAGGAAAAAAATTCAATAGTTAGAAAAACTAAAACATAATAAACTGTGATAACTCAAAGTTCATTCACCTTCTTCCATACAATGAAACAACTTCAAGTTAAATAAATCAAATTTAAAGATAATAATCATAAAGACATTTAGAAAATATTAAATAATCTTATAAATATATAAATTCCAAAAAAAACACAAAACGTTGATAACAATAAAGTAATCATTGATTTATATAAGGAACTAACTTACATAATTTTCAATGTTAAGATAGAAATATTCATTGATTTAAATAAAGAACCGACTTAGAGTTTTCAATGTTAAGTTAGAAATATTGATGATTCTTTTCTTTATTTTAGATTTGAATTTAACAAGATTATATTCTAAATTTTTAATATAATGYTTTAAAAWAAWAATTAAAGGTGRTGATTATTCTAAATTTTTAATATAATGCTTTAAAAAATTGAAAATGACAAATATTYTAAATTCTTAATATARTGCTTAAAAAAATTGAAGATGRCAAAACTTATCTACTAAAAATACTCAMCTATATAAATTGACCCATCATAAKTATTCAATCTCCAAAAAATTATCTTAATTCTTTTCATAAATAATTATAAAAACCTTAAAAAACAAGAAATTTCAATAGCTAGAAAAAATAAAACATGATAAACTCTGATAATTCAAAGTTCATTTCAAGTGAGCAATCATTRTCTTCCATACAATAAAACAATTTAAAATTCAATAAATCAAAATGAAACATAATAATCATGAAGATATTTAGAAAATATTAAATAATTTTATAAAYTTATAAATTTATAAATTCCMMMAAAAATACAAAACCCTCGTAATAACAAAATAGTCATTAATTTAAATAAGRAAGAAATTTTAAAAATATGAATAATTCTTTTCTTTATTTTAAATTTGAATTTAACAAATTTATATTTTAAATTCTAAATAATTAATATCTTTTTTATTTTTTATTTTTAATTTATTTTAAATTTGAATTTAACAAATTTATATTCTAAATTCTAAATAATTAATATCTTTTTTATTTTTTATTTTTTATTTTTAATTTAAAGGTGYTGAACCTTATTTRCCAACCATACTCAGCTATAWAAATTGATTCATCATAATTATTCAATCTCMRAAAAWTAATCTTAATTTTATAAAAACCWTAAAAGGAGGAAATTTCACTAGTTAGAAAAAAAAAAACCATGAGTCGCGTTGATGTCTTATATACACACAATGAAGCTTACAATAGATCTTGAAAGTGTTATTRTAGAATTGATAACACCTCAAAATTGTTTTGTATTAAAAATGGTTGATTAAATCCAAAAAAACAAATTTGCCCTAAGAAAAACAAGAAGTTAAAGAATGTCTGAAGTATGCAGTATAGTGATGATTTAGTTTCTGGTGGAAAAACGCCGTTATCCACGTGTACACCTGGGCCGAGAAAAAAAGGACAATAACCTTCGGATTGGCCGGTGAACTGGGCTTGAAAACCTCGTGTTCCGGTCTCTGCTGACGGACGTGTACTCCTCTCGCTGCGATCTTGGAATATAAAATCCTATTAAGCAACATGAAACCTAATTATTTTCATCTATTAAGGGAGAGAGTCAAGGTATTTGGGAAATGAGACATTAGTGCAATGATAAGGAGAGTAGGAAATATTATTTTGAGAGGAGGCAAAGGAGGCATTGGTGGTGCAGATCCATGTAGAAAAAGGGTAACAGAGTCAAATTGGTTCAATAGTTGTATGGATTCATATTGCTATAAAAGGTCTTCTTGCACAAGTTGCTAATAGGGGAAAAGTTCCTCCTACAAATGGTATTTGTATTGGATTATAACATGCTTCAAAATCATTTTTAGAGCTTGAGTTGATTTTTAGAAGTGTATAAGATGGGGTTTAATGTTATTGATGTTGTGATCCTAATTATTTTGAGAATAAAATGAAAGATAACATTAGCAAAGCAGGTAACGTAGAGATACAATGAAAAGCAAATTCAATCACTAAAAGAATGGTGAAAATCACTATACAAATACAATAGTTAGAATAGCAGTAGTTATGATCCAAATTGGATCCTTGCCAAACTTTGTAATAAGCACCTAGTTGCTTTACCTTTTGTAAATTCTATAAATGTTTCATTTTCTATTGTATTTTGTCTTTTTTTGGAAAAATTGGAAGTGGAGATGAATCATTGTGATTTTTTATCTTCCAAATGTATCCCATTAAAACAATGAATGTTGTAGTGAGGACACAAACATGGGAGATGCAAGGAAAACTTGGAGACGGTAGTAGCATAAATGAGAGCTCAGAGACGGAAACCTACTTGAATATCGATGGAAAAAGGAGTCAAGGTGCCTATCCATGATGAATGAAGGTGCCTTTGAGCCATGGCCATTCACAATTTTTTTTAATTCTCTCTGAGTAATAATACACATATATGTATAGCTCACCCCTTTGTATTTATCTCATAAGATTAATAAAATTCCTATTAATGTGAAAATTTATTGTGTGTTTGAGAAATGCACACTACAAATATGCTAAAAAACATAATTTAAGTTTGCATGAAAGGTTTAACCAAATATTATTGATGAATTTCCAAAAATAAAATCATTTTTGTGCAGAGATTTTTTTTCCCGTCAATGATAGCACAAATATTAAAAAGACTATTGCTCATATAGTCTCTCCCTTATCCCATCCTTCTAATATTATTATGGTGACTCCCCTCTGAAAATTTCAAGCATGATTTTTTTTTGTCATGCTAAAACTTAGAGAATACAACCATGAATAGACCAAATTAGTTTGATATTATAACATTACCACGATGACCCTTTTATTCCTCGGCATGTGGCCAATTTATTATTTACTAAAAAATCAATGGTATCAAGCACAATTACACTTAATGTACATCATACTCCCATGGCTCCATTAACTATAAGATGCAAATGCTACATGGCTAGATATCCTACCCAATCCATGTTTCTTATGAATAATAAGTGGAAAACACACATCCATTTCAAACGTTGCTCGCTCCTTAATAATCTCATTTCAAAACTAACAAAATAAGATTGACCCAACAGTTTCAGAAATGTATGGGTGAAGTAAAGGTGCTTGATATCTGGATTTGCTGAAAAGTCAAGCATTGTTTGATAAGTGAGTGACTAATGAGGTGAATACTTAACAACATAGAGAACCTAAAGGTAGAAAGTACAATTATGTATATGCTTCTAGTAGTCATTGGATGCACACAAAATACATTGCATGGAGAATAACAATAGCTAAAATGAAAATTTCCAAAGAATCCAAATGTGAGAGAAAAGCTCAATTAATTCAATTTAACATATAGCTAGAAAGGATCCTAACAAATTATCGAAGTATAAGTAAAAAGCTTCCTTGTGTTACAGGGTATGATTTCTTGGTACATAGATTGAAATTTTCTATATGGATATGGTTACAACTCTTATCCAACCAGTGGGAAGTATTTCACATGATTTTCCATGTCAAATAATTTTTGAATAATTGAGAAATACCCATTTCAACATGTTGGTTGTCCACCATACTATAATCTAGAGTTACATGGTCTCAAAACAATGTATTTTCCATCCTACTAAAAGACAAATTGCATAAACCTAAAGAACATTTTTCAGAATAACATTCTTGGCAAAGAAAAACGTTCCTTGAAGCCAAGAAATAACAATAATTTGATTTCCTCAACTCCAAACTACTCTACTAGTACAAACCATAAATTTTCCTTCCTACTTATTCACTTCATGTCTTTTTTATGGTTACTAGGATTTCCATGATATGCACCAATTATCTATAAAATGATATATGCAAGAAGAGGATGAAAAGAAAAATATAATAGTGATCCTTGATACCACTACCTTTGTATCTCCTTGTCAACCAAGTATAATCAAAATAAACTATCTAGATTCTAGAGATCGACCTAAAGAGTCATCAAAATCATGTTTGGGTTCTTGAGTTTTAGGTTGGATTAAGAGCCACTAGAGAAAATCATAACAAAAATAATAATTTAGGTTCCGATAAATCCTAAAACAAATGTATTTTGAAGAATTTTGTATATTTCAAAATCAATAATTCAAAAATATTTGAAAACTTCAAAGTTTGAACCCTTTTACTTAGAAGGAACAATTTTTTTTTTTTTTTTTAATTTTGAACCAAAAAAAATGATGATTGTGCTTCTAGGAATAAAATCTAAACAATAAAAGACTTTCACCCTTAATTCTGGCAGCTCTAACAACTTCATAAATGAATGTTCTCTCTAAGTGAAATACAACAAATGTGCTACAGAGAATTAACAACTCTCAAAAAGATAATTGAAGTAGGGAAATGAAACATAAAAAAGAACACACCAGATGGTTAATAAATGTGTATTCAAATGTCGAAATACCAATAATATAAAAGTTGTAGCTGAAATCATGGACATAGTAGAAACGAACAAAGAGTGAGACCAAGAATAGAATGTCAATTTGTTTTGGTTGAGCAGGTTGTGTTCAAGTGGTAAATCAAGTGATAAATTTTCATGGAAACCTGAACTCGATCCCATTGGAAAAATGATGTTGTGTTAGTGTGGCCAATTACATTGTTATCTTCTATTATATTCTAGTTGACTAAGATAAGACTGTTTATCCCAGGAAACATATCTCAATGGACAAGACTAGGTGCAAAGTCATGTGTGAGTTTGACAAAATAGATATTTTAGTCATGGAATCTACACCAAAAGTGGACCTCATTTCGTAAACAAAGCTATTTTTATCACATATAATGATGGTTAAAAGCAATAATTTCCCATGACAACACCCAAGGTATGAACATAGGTAGCTGAAAATACTCGCTTGCAATATTTCCTTTCGACCCATACATATATTATGGGTAGCTCAGGCATCAAATTTATCTACAATGCAAACATAGATTTCATTAACACTTTCCATCTAACAGTTGGGTGATATTTCTACTGAATTGATGATGATTTTGCCAGCAAACATCGAAATACAGGGAATTTCCAAAACTACAATATTGTTTTGTCTATAGAGTATCAATTACTATGTACAGAATAGAGCCAATGAATCACTATAAAACATATACATAAATATGAATTTTCATTAATTTTTGACATAGGAACAAAGGGGAAGATAAACTTATCTATTGAAATTGCATACCAACAACTAGTTGAGCTAGTGATTTCGACCCAATTGTAGGAAATCCACAATAGATTCCACCCCCTAGTCGAATACCACCAGGGAAAATAAGGGATGAAATACCTATGGATATCATATTCAAACCAATATTTTCTACTACAGGTTTCTTGATGATAGAGAAGCACTAAGGAATCCACATACCTGCCCCATGCAACACAAGGAGCACCTCCTTCTTTGTTGTCCAATACCTCATAAACTACTCCTTCTCATGATATCCAGTGTGTGCATAAAATTTCTGGGATGATATGTCAATTTTAGCAAATTTCTCCATGGTTTCTTGTCTTTTCTCAAGGATACAAGCTTCCATTCATGCTTGGTTCGTCTATCATGGGCTTGGCTCTGTTTTTTCAATGTTTACACTCTCAAAAAATCTCTTTCACTTCTTTTCCCAACAACTCTCCACTCCCCATTAGAATTTCTCTCATTCCTAACGGTAAAAGAATTCAAACTCAACTTCTCTTCCTAGTTCCAATAATGTAGGGGACACAATTTGCTAAATTTTAGGAGTTATGGCTTAGATTGAAGAATTTGTTTCCTCCACTCCTTTAAAATTCCTTTTTTTCTTTGAAATTGAATTTTTAAAATGGGTGAGGGTTCAAGCTATCATAAGGTACATTATTAAGGCATAAACTCCCCTTATACCCCCTCACCTTTCCCCTCTTGTGGCGTCATAGCCCCTATGAGGGCTCAATCTCAGCTGATCTTGATATTCTTCTTTATTAACTGCAAAATAGAATGACATACAATATTCACAATACCATGGTATATATGTCCCATAGAGTTAGTGTAGAAGAGTTATAAAATATCCATGCAAAGTATTTAAGAATTTAATTACAAATAATTCCAAGAGTAATTTTTTGGATTTTACAAGCAATTTGGGATATGGATGTTTTCATGAAAGCTACAACAATATTAGTCTTGTAAGCAAAATGTAGGCATCCTTCTCTATTCATTGGTTTAAGAAAATATTGGTTTTTCTCACTCATTGAATCAAATTGGTGTTACTAGGTGTTTTTCCTTTTCCCGTAGGCCGTCCACAACATTTTATTACTTGTTGGGTGTTTTTCCTCTTCCACAAAGCCATACATTCAATTCTACACTTATATAGGTGAATTTATATAACACTAGGTTTTTATTTACTACTTGGTTGAGTTTACATACCCTAGAAATTTTATTTACTGTCTAAGAAAATTCACATCCCTCTAGGTGTTTTACTTATTGTCTGGGTGAACTTACATCCCCTTCGGAATTTTATCTACTTCCTGGGAAAATTTACATCCCCAAGGCATTTTATTCACTATCCAGGCAACTCTAGTCACTTACCTAGTTTATTTTCCCTTAGTGGGCTATTTCCTTTCATTGTTGGGTCGAATTTTGATTTTTGGTGTTGTGAATGGGTAGAATTATATTTGGTTAGTTGGTAGAATTTACCTTCAACAAGAAAAAAATAATTAGTAAAATAAGAGGCTATGGAAGTTGTTGAAAAGGAAGTGAATTCAAATTATACAAACAAACAACAATTGAAGAAGCATTCATGTTGATTATATGGATGGGCCATAGACATACTGTGTATGGACCATATGGTATTAGATAAGGCTATCCAGATACCTTGAAGTATTGTCCATGGGAAAATCCTTGAATAGGGAGAAAGTAGATGAGTTGAGAGACTTCAATGGGAGGATCTAACAAGAAAGATAGTATTGGGGGAAAAGAGCATATGAGATGGAAAAACATATTTCCAAGTTTCGGGACTTATTTACCACTATAAGGGAATAATTATATAGGATCATATTGCAGCTCTTATAGTTGGGGAAGAAATTTATTGAGATATATAATTGGAAAGAGGAGAGGATCACTGAAGTTACTGCTAAGCTATATCAGGATTTGGTTAGTGAAGGAAGAGGCCTTGAAGGAGCTAGAAGTAGTTGTCTAAGAGACCTATTATCCCCACTTTGCATGGATAACTAAGGATATGATTTATCGAGGCCCTCAGGTTGTACACATGGAGTACCAAGAGGAATATGGCTGATAGTGTCCATTTTCATATACAAAGGACCACCTCACCACCAGAGATCTAAGTTTTATCATGAGGATATCCACCACATCAGCTAGTTTCTGGAAGACATTGGGTGTTTTTCCATGAGGTACAAGTTAGGTATTATGGTGAGTGTCATTTCACTATTTGAGGCATTTGATTTTGTTTCATTTAAAACTTATTTTTGTTATGTAACATATGCTTGTAAATTATTCTCGTTTCCATGTTTCACCTTGGTGGTTGACATGGTACCCCAGTAAGTGGTCACCATTAGGGATAGGTTTTCTACTGAGACGTCCCCTTGACTGGACATCATGTTGTTCCCAACCATACTTTCCACTTTACACATTTCATCCCCTCATCTCCTTATCTTTTGTGATTTTCCGATGTACTGAAACAAGAAGGGATTGTCCCTCATTTCATGTGAAGAAGGGGTTGAAGGCCTAGACGCTTGTAATTGGAAAAAGATAAAATACAATAATGAACCTTATAGATTCTCTCCCATGTATCCTTAGGAAAATGAAATGTCTCTCATAATAAACTGATGGGATCCATAAAAAATAATTAATACAAATGTCAACCAAGGTGGAGCATGTGTGGGAAATGTTTTCCATGCTTAGGTAGAAGCCCCACACATTGTCTTCAACTTGGGGAAGCATAAT
>WSFP011510448.1:0-13136 GCA_009831015.1 Picea engelmannii
CACGACTGTGTTGCAAGTTTGTTTCGTTATGTTCTTTGTTTCTTTTCATTTTTCTCTACATAATTGATGTGTATCACTATAATTTAGTACGACCACTACTATAGTGAAGGGATTTCATCTTTCTGTAATTGTGTCTTGTCTTTACTCTGCACCAGCTATCAGCGGGTGTAAGACCAATTTGCATTTACAGAATTTTATATTTTGTTACACGATGTCAATTATTGCTATGTTAATTTCTTCTTCTGTGCATGTGTGAGTTTCTATTGATAGGAACCTTACGTTATCCACAGCTAAATGTTTTTTTTCTCTCATTCCATACCTTTACTAAAAGCAATACAGTTACGGGAAAGGGCCTTCAATTTGCATTTCCATTTTGTTCTTCATGCAAAAATACCACTTAAAAAACCAAATTGAAACAACATTATAATCTCACGTTAAATCATTTCCATACTGGTACTACTCCTCAATGACTTTCATTGCAGCTATTCAACCTAATATTCAACCCGAACTTTCTAATCAAAATCATATCGCATTAAATCTTTTCGATACAATCCTTAAAACTGCTAACACCTGGGAGGAATTAGAACTTTCATGGGCAGCCATTGAGCGTGATATAACTGCTCAAGAGCAGTTGGAAGCTAGACAGCGAGAACGTAGAAACCTTCATTAGTTTCCTACACCGAAGGATAACATATATCTTCGTATTCATCCTTTACATACTTTCGGATGCCTTGACACTGTACTTGAAGCCTTAGTATAGACTCAGGAACAACACCCCCCAAGTTCGGTATGTTGTTATCAAGATATTAGATAAAAATACTGGGGGGAACTTTGCAGATGGACCTCACATATGCTACTATCCCAGTGTTTGGAGGAGAACATAGGAGGCTATACAGGGAAGCCCAACTAGCCTATATAATCAGTGATGAAAACAACCTTACCAACCACCCCATTTTTTCCTTGGACACTGATTTAGGTTCCAGTGTACTACAACTCACTAATTCTCCCAAGCCTCCTCTGAAACTCAGAAAGTCGCCCACCACTTCCCATAAATTTCCTCCCTTCATCACCCCTATTTGGAAAATGTTCTTTGATGGAGCCTTTTCCAGGGAGGGCGCTGGTGCTGGGGTGTTGTTTGTGTCGCCTGCTCAGAAAACCATATCTCTGTCATACAAATTATAATTTGAAGCTACCAACAATGTGGCAGAGTATGAAGCTCTTGTCCTAAGATTAAGAGCCGCAAGGGAAATGGGAATTCAGGAGGTAGCAGTGTTCGGAGATGCAGAGTTGGTGGTCCAACAGATCAGAAACACTTATCAGGCTAAGCATCCTTGACTCAGAAGATTCAGAAATGAGGTATGGGACTTAATTGACAGTTTCTTCTCAGCATTCAATATTTATTTCGTCCCAAGAGAGAAGAACACAGTGGTCGATTATTTTTCTACATCAGTGAGCAGTTTCAAAGTGCCCTTTCCGCCCAAATTCAGATATGATGTAGAAGTAAAATGCAGGTCCTCCATACATGACAACATCAAACATTGGAAGGTATTCGAGGATGATCTTGAGATCAAGATATTCTTGGAGGCTATCAAAGAATTTTCAAAGATGCATATCGACCAAGACTCTGTGTCTGAAGAAGATCTTGATGGGGGTAAGTTTCTGAATAAAATTGCAGAGCGTAACATTGTGCAGCTCCCCAGCAACCATATTCCAAGGGGACTGGTTCCTTTGGAAAGAATTTTTGATAGAAATGATGTGTCATTAAAAGGGGAAATATCTTAGGATGATGCTGATACTATTCAATGCAACATTGGCACTGAGAGTGAACCCAAGTTTGTCAAATTGTCAAGAAGTCTGAAAAAGGAGCAGAGGTATGAATACGTCGGACTTTGGAGAGAATTTGCTGATGTTTTTGCCTGGACCTATGAAGATCTCAAAACATATAACACTTCTGTTATTGAGCATAAAATCCTGTTGAAGAGGGAGGTGAAACCATTTAGTTAGAAGTTAAGATAGATCAATCCTATGTTGCTTCCTATCATGGAGAGGGAAGTGAAGAAGCTGCTATAGGCCCAGATCATCATACCACTAAGATACTCAGAGTGGGTGGCCAACTTGGTCCCAGTAAGGAAGAAGAATGGAGAAATCAGACTCTGTGTAGACTTTGGAACCCTGAACAGGATCTCACGGAAGGATAAATACCCCTTACCAAAGATGGAACATACATTGCAGAGGGTAACAGGAGCATCCAGAATGTCCATGATCGATGGATTCTCTGGCGACAACCAAATCTCTATTTTGCCCGAGGACAGGGAAAAGACGACATTTACCACTCCATGGGGCACTTTCATGTATGCCAAAATGCCTTTTGGATTGAAGAATGCAGGGGAAACGTTCCAACGTGCCATGGATATAGCTTTCATTGGGGAAAGGGATAAATTTTTGGTCATCTATCTGGATGACATAACAATATTTTCTAAATTTGATAAAGAACATTGTTGTCATCTCATAAAGGTTTTCCTGAAATGCGGGAGTTTTGGCATTTCATTAAACCCCAAGAAATATCTGTTTTCCATGCAGGAGGGAAAGTTACTAGGCCACATAGTATCGGCGGAAGGAGTCAGGATCGATCCTAGCAGAGTCGAGGAAATATGAGCCTTATCAATCCCTAGATCCAGGAAGGAGGTCCAATCTTTCCTTTGCAAGATTAATTTTCTGAGGAGGTTTGTTCCTAACTTTGCTGAGGAGGTAAAACTTATAACAGCCATGTTAAGGAAGGGAAATGAAGTAAGGTGGACTTCTGAATCGTGAAAGTCTTTTGAGCTAATAAAGAAGGCCTTAACTGAAGCCCCTGTGCTTATCAGTCCTGATTACTCAAAGGATTTCCTTATTTTCTCCTTTGCCTCACCTGACACGGTGGCTGTTGTTTTATTACAGACAAACGAGGTTGGGCTAGAGCAACCTATTGCCTATTTCAGTCGAGCATTGAAAGATGCCGAAGTCAGGTATGACACTATGGAAAAGCAGACCTATGCCCTGGTAAAGGCTCTCAAGGCCTTTAGAACCTATGTCTTGCAGTCAAAAATCATTTCCTATGTCCCCTCAGCTGCTGTCAAAGATATTCTTATTCAACCTGACATAGACGGGAGGAGGAGTAAGTGGATAGCCAAGATTTTGGAATTTGACCTGGAAATAAAGCCTACCAAATTGATCAAAGGTCAAGGTTTAGCCAAGTTGTTGGCTGAAGAAAATTTCCAAGCTTTGGGGGTAATTTTCATCAATGAATGCTCGGGAATTCAGCAGGATCGGCTGTCTGAAATAGACCCTCAAAGGGAGCCCCCATTGGCTCGATGTCCCTAGTATAAGGATGTCATATATTTCTTGCAAGAGTTGTGGCCTTGAGATGGCCTACAAAGAAACAAGGCAAAGGATCTGAAGCTCAAAGCAGTCCAATACTTCCTTATCGATCAAGTTTTATATTGGAAAGACCCCCTGGGGTTGCTTTTGAAATGTGTAGATCTGCAAGAGGCTGACAAGATCATGGTTGAATTTCATGAAAACCTATGTGGAGGGCATCATTTCTGGAAAACCATAGCCTACAAAATCCTCAGGGCTGGATACTGCTGGCCCACAGTATTTACTGACATCTGTAGAAGGGTCAGAGCCTACATCAAATTTCAAAGATTTGCAGGAAAACAATAGCTCAAGTCTTTGTCGTTAAATCCTGTGGTTGTTTCAGGACCGTTCCAACAATGGGGCCTAGATTTCTTTAGATAAATTCACCCCACTTGCAATGGGTAGCACAGATGGATCCTGACCGCTACATATTTATTTACGAAGTGGATTGAAGCTATCCTCACCAGGAGTGCTTCCCACAAGGTAATCATTGGATTCCTGGAAGACCTCATCAGAAGACTCGGTTGCCCGAGTAAGATTGTCACTGATAACGCAGCCTCTTTCAGGGCTGGGCCGTTAGCCAAGTTCTGTGAGAAATTTAGAATCAAACTGATTCACTCAACCCCATACTATCCCCAGGGCAATGGTTTAGCAGAGTCCTCTAACAAAATCCTGGTAAGGATCATCAAAAGACTGTTGGAAGACAACAAGAAGGCCTGGCATTCAAGATTGAAATTTGCTCTATGGGCCGATTGAGTGACCACGAAAAGATCTCTAGGAATCTCTCCTTCCCAATTATTTTATGGAGTAGAGGTTTTTTTTCCTTCCCATTTAGCCATTCCTGTAGCGAAATTCCTCCAGGATCATCGAGAGGAGCCTAATGACATAATCAGAAAAATTCATCAGCTAGTGGAAGCCTAGCAGGCCAGGGAGTAGGTAATGGGTAGAATTCACAACCATCAACAAAGGATCAAGCAGGTTTTTGATAAGAAGGCCAAGAAAGAAGAGTTTCGGATAGGAGACCTAGTACTGAAATGGGATTCTCCTAAACAAGATAAAGGCAAGCACGAAAAATTTGAAGCCCTGTGGATCAGGCCTTTCAAAGTCTCCAAAGTATTCTCGAATAACACCTACAGGTTACGAGATTTGAAGGATCAAGAAGCTTTCAATGGCCCTCTGAATGGGCATTTCCTAAAAATATTTTTCTCTTGAGCCACACATGGCTCTTTCGCAGTTGTATATATTGTTTTTCTTTCCGTCCTTAAGTTTTAAATAAATGACTCCATAGCCCAACAACAAGGCGCTGGAACTGCAAAACGAGTCCTTAGAGCATCATAGGGACAACTCTATCCCCCATGGAGCCTAATGTTAGTAACGATTCTTATCCTGGGCACAAGAGTATTCAGGTCTATAGGTTGCATGAGAAGCGCCCAAGTGCAGCATGTAAAAATCTTGTTTTAGGCTTCCAAGCAAGTAAGTAAGAAAAATTATATTGTCGACAGTCTGAATTCATCCATAGGAGAAGATCGATGGTCGGAGGGAAATCGTGGTTAGCGAAGTTGCACCGATATTAGCGCGATGGATAGCGCCCATATTGCGTACAGGAGAGGATAGAAGTTTTCCATCCAAAGGATGCATGGCACGAGATCTAGTCACGTCGACATTTCAGCATTCGGGATTTCGAAGGGGGAGGGTTCCATGTCGTGCTACATCTCGAAACCCCGAACCCTGAAGTGCCGAAAGTGAACAAAGTCGGGCCCGCAATATCACAGAGTAGTCTTAGCTATCCATCCAAAGGAGACACTTGGTGCGCAATTAGGCTCCTCGCCTTTTTGCCCGTCGCGACTTCGGAGAACAAGGAGCAGCTCCTTCATATCCCTGAGAAACGAAGTGCCAAGAGAATCCAGGACCCAGGCCCACAGTATCGCCAAGTAAATTCAGGACTGTCATATCTGAGAGGGATGTGTGGCACCCAATTAAGCCATCTCGACGTTTCTCTCATTGTGACTGTGATAAGCAAGGATCAAATCCTTACTATTCATGAACGTCGAAAGAACCTTTGAGAATAAATGCAGGGTCACAGCCTGTGGTCACTTGGGAAATAAAAGAGCTATGCAAGAGGGGCTAAAGGTGTCGAGTTTAGTCACAGAAGGGATCATCATGATCTCCAGGTGTCATCTGATTCAATCTCAATCCTAGATCTCGATTGGAGTAAATGAAGGTGAGAGGGGGTGGTTGAAACCTCTCCTCACTCATCAAGTGTAAAGTATGGAGGATATAGCAAGCTATCTGCCCGAGAGGGTCCTGTGTACCTATTTTTTCCAAAAGACTCCATCCTGAGTCCTCGACTAGCGAGAGAGGTCTGCACACGCTAACTTGGCACTTAATGGCTCAGCTACTACCCTTACAGGAGCCATGCCTAGTTAAGGTGGGGTCTGATGAAGAATATTTGACCGAGTTTGATCGAAGGGACACCACGCCTTGGATGACTGAGCACGCCTATGTTAGGCGAATTTTTCTGAGTATATAGACTCAGTCTTTGTATTTTGTAATCCATCGATGGTTGACCAAGACTCCCGGTTGTAAAACTTTAATGAAGCACTGTTATTCTGGTTATGCATGGACTCTTGAGACTTCTTTCCTTATGAATGTCATTTTCTTTCATGTCTTTGTTTACATCGTGTTAGAGCAGCTCGAAATTGGAGGATCCAGTCGAGTTGTAACTATTATAGGATGATGTAGGTTGGATCACTGTAACAGTTGCATTGTTTCTAATCGATCCCCGTGATTTTCTTAGTGTTGGACGACTTGGAATTGGAGGATCCATTCAAGTCCCCCTTTTAGTTTCTCGAAGCCTTGAACCAAGAGGATCTTTCATTCAAAGTTTTTCTTCTACAAACTACTGAAAGGCCTATTGCTTGAGGTAGTTTTCTCATTCCTCTCACCAAGTCTTCAAGCTTCTCATCTTTAAATCAACTCACTGACTGAATTTATATCAAGACCTCCTTTGTTCCTTACATACCGGACGTAGTTCCTGAGTTGGAGCGATACCTTCTCGAGTCTCTACCCCTTTGATCACCCATTAAAACTATCGTGACATAAAACTGATGGGCATTGGGCTCTGCTCCTGTAAGCAATCCAGGAGTGACTTCTGATGCTAACATATTAGTGATTATTCTAGCTCCTGGGGGTTCCTACGTTCCTAGAAATAAATATAGATAATTTCACAACTTTTTTGTCAGCTGGTCTATTCCCAAGAATATCAGAAAATAACTGAAACCAAATATCAACTACATTTTTGTGATTTCTCAAATTGTCTCATTAGAATTATAGGGTTTTGGGGTGCAAGGGGTGAGGTAGGGAATTGCACAATATTCAGACAAATGGTCAGTTCAAGGGGGTTTTCTTCCATTTCAAGACCATGGATACTTTGGAACACTTCTATTGCATTTTTAAAGAATAGATTTTGTTTCAAATGGTCATACCTGTCCTCCTTAGGTGTTTCTTTATGGATCTTAGGAACATTATCAACATCTATGCCAGTATTTGCTCCTCCTCGAGTAACAATATTAAAATCGGGTAGTTTTCCCTTGATGAACATCTTTATCTATGAACTAATGAAGTTGGATCCTCTTTGACATGCCCGATCTTCCCATTTCACAACTAACTTTGGACAATATTCAGTTGTGTGCCCATTGGTTCTGCAGTGTGAGAACCATGGGCATCTCGGTTGAGGACAATCCCTATCCATGTGACCTTTCTTATCACATTTGTAGAATATACTTGGTCCTCTTCCATACTTTCTTCCTCCTTTGAAGTGTCCTCCAGCCCCACCTCCTCGACCTCTTCCTGGTCCTTGAGGGGTTTCATTCACCCTGAATTATGTTTGATCCAATATGTTCACAAGTGCATCTAGTGCTCTACATGGATTCATAGCATGCATGGTAGATGTACATAACTCACAATGTATACTATTCGGTATTATAGAATACTTCTGAATAATAGGGAACTACCTTGGTGCATGCCATGAATTCATAAGATATCGCAATACTCAGCTGATGGCGATGCTTGATTACCTAGAAAGGCATGATACGGGGTTGAGGTATGGAATGGTAAATTCACATATACTTTCACAACTCCTCCCGTGGGTCCTGATGAAGGTCCCATTGAATTTGGAGGAGGTCCCATTCCCTTCATACATGGACATTCATTCACTATATGTCCCTCTGTGTAGCATCCAGTACATTAGACTTATGGTTGTCTTGGTCTAGGTATCATCAATTCTTTAATATTCTATGTCATTGTCGACATGTGTCCTTGTAGTTGCACCAAATTTGCATCCGTTGGTGGTCTGGTCACCCTTAGGCTCCCTGGATATATTTTGATGGATTCAATCTTCATTGATTGTTCCAAGGCATCTATCAAGGAGTCTATCCAATGTTGTTTTAATGGAATTCATGTCAAAGGTAGTAATCCCTGAATGTACCATTCTCTCTAGTTATCTTCATGAATTGGATGTTCTATCCTCCGAATGACATCGTTAAACTTGTGACTATATTCCCAATCCAATTCTCCTTCCCTCCGCTTGTTGTTCCAGCTGAGGAAACTTAAAATTTGCTATGAATTTTGTTTGAACTTGGCCAAGTGTGAACACATGTCCTTGTGCTCCTCCTGACTCAATAGTATTCATGTACCATTTGAGAGCACGAACTCTCAAGGTAGTTTGGAATTCAACCAGTTTGTTTGCATCTAGATTCCCTCTAGACCTCCAAATCGCTTCACACAGAAACCAATGCTACTCAACATCCGCGTCTCCTTTATCCCAAAATTATGGGTATCAAGCGATCGAGCCTCCCACATTTCCAACCATTTTTTATCTTACTTATCCCATCAAAGTAAACTGTAACAGTCCTGGTTGCAATATACTAGGGGATCCCAATATCCTTCTAGTATTCATACTCACCGGTTGTGTCTGACTAACTTAATGAATTGAAATAGTAATAACATAAGGAGGTAGTATAGGATTTACCACTAGTATAGAAAACACTTGGGGGATGGGTGATTCGGGGTTGGTTCCATTGGCTTTTGGGTGGGTTTCTTTGATCCCAGGGGCATCGTTCTCATCCTCTAGAGTGGTCTCTTCATTCGGGCTCCCAATATTTCTTGGTATTGAGGTTGAATCTTCTTTTTATTCTGCAAGATCCATGTTAGCTTGATATTCTCTTGATTCTACACATTCTTCTTTTTTTCCACCCCCTTGGGGATTTGTTTCTCTATGTGCTTCTCTCTCACTTAGTCTTTGAATGGCCAATCTTTGTTGTCTTCTCATCTTCCGCAAATATTCCTCCTTACCTTCATCGACTTCTCCTAGTCTGAGTTCTTTCCTCAACACCTTAGATTTCTTCAATGCTTTCTTTATATTACTATGCCACCACTTCTAAACTATGGAAACTCTTTTCAAGGCTCACTCGTTCCTTGCATCCATTTCTTTCTACTCTCCCATTTATCAAAGAACCCTCTCCCCTTTCTCAGGCCATGATCCCACCCCAAATTCACCCTTCCCCAAGCATGGGTGTTTAGACTGTCATCTTAGTCAGGGAAATGGTTAGTATCCCCTTCTCCATAAAGAATACCTTAATACACTGGAGAATTTCTCTCAGTAATCTTCCTCGTGCGTATTTCTTGAAATTTGCTTCTTCCCTTGAAAAATATTGCTAGTTGTCAGCTGCAAATTCAATAATGTATCCCTCCAGAGTAATATTGACCCATAAATCAACCACTAGTGTTATCAGAGGATCCAGTCGATGAAGCACTACGATATTCTCTTTATCCCAAGTGCAGGTCTTCTTGACTCATTCTTGGAATTCTAGAGCTTCTTGAAGCCTCTCTATCCAATGGAATAGTTCTTCTGGAAATTTAACCCAGAATATCTTGTACTGGTCACTCGATCTTTCTGAGTAAAAGATAAACTCTCATGTATCTTTCACAAATTTACCTCACTACTCTGCTTCTTTCCATATGAAGGAATCACACATTTTCTCCCACCACTGGTGAATATCGGATCGGTGGATCCATGAAAGCATTCTCCCTACAAGTTCCCTCTTAAAACAGGTCCTGGAAATGGAACCATTTTGTTGGTGCGGAATTGATCAAACCAAGGTCCTTCTCAGGTTACCAACAAAAGGTACCAAGGTAGTCTAGAATGTTGGAATTTTCATCTTCCTTGAAGGGAATAAGTCTCGCCCGAAGTGCAACCAATAAAAATAAAATAGGGAAGGTAAGAAGAATGCTTAGAAAAATCCATACAGTCTTACGATCTCTATATTCTTGGGAAATATAGATTAAACTCAGAACTGTGTAAACATTCCTAACTCATATTAAAGGAAACAGAGTTGTGTTTCATCCATAAAGAAACTATATCCCATTAATCAGATTTGACATAAAGACAATATGAAACAACATTCAAGATGATTCAGAACTTAACAGACATAGTAATTTCAAAATTTGAATCTCTCCTTGTATTAACTTCATAATTTTTTTCTCAATTACATAATGATATGCTTAGATACAAACATAGCTCGGTCATGCCAAATATTAACAACAAACTCTATTACTAAGAGACAAGATTAACCCAAAACCCCTGCTCTTCTACCAATGCAATAGGACATGAATCTTTACAGACTTGGTCTCGTTTCTAAAACCCAGACTCTGGAATCATAGATAACATCTACCCAAAATCAACAAATAGTATATCCAACCCTTTACAATCGTATTCATCCCATATATATACGCCAACTGAGATTTATGGGTTTGAGACTTCACATGCTTTCTTGTTCTTGTTTTGTTGTAACTTCTTTCTCCATTTTCACTTTCTTTCCTTGTTTTGTTGTCCATCTGCTCTGTGACTTGTGCACCTTCTGTTTGACCAAAATTAGAATTGCATCATCCCTTGTGCAAATTCTAACAACAAAACGAAGGGCCCAACATGATCCACCTAAATCACATTCCAATCAATGACATGATTAGCATCAGGTATATATTTTTTGAGCAATGATACATGGAATAAATTATTAATAGACATTTATGTAGGCAAGAAAATCATGTATTCTACATGCCCAATCCTCTCTAGGATTTCAAACAACCCACAATAATGATATTCCAACTTTGAACAATTTCCGAACTTCTTGGAATCAACATAGATTTTCTTTCTATCTTGAGCAACCTTTAAATTTTGTTTTATTTTCAACAATATCTCTTCCATTTCCCTAAGTAATTTTATCCCAAACTCTGCTCTATTTATTGGGTTTTCCTAGCTTACCAATGTTTTTCACCTTCTACCATAAAGTTACTTAAATGGGCTCATCTTTAGATATGATTGGTACCCATTGTTATAATAAAACTCTACTAAGTGTAGGTAGTCTTCACATTTTGATGATATATCCATCACATACATCCTCAACTTATCCTCAATCACTTGATTCACCCTCTCTATTTTTCCATCTGATTATGGATGATAAGTTGTGCTAAAATTCAAATTTGTTCCAAATCTCTTAAATAATCCTTTCCAAAAATTTGATGTAAATTTTGGTTCTCTGTCAGACACAATTATCTTGGGTATACCATCTAGTCAAGAAATTTCTCTCATATAAATATCAACAATGTTGGTTTCCTTGTGAGTGAGCTTTACTAGAATAAAATGGGAAGCTTTAGTAAGCTTATCCACCCCTACCATTATAGAATCATGTTGCTTGTTTGTTCTGTGAAGTTTAGTGATGAAATCCATTGTTACAAATTCCCATTTCCACTCAAGAATGGGAAATGTATGTAGAAAAACAATTAGGTGTCTATGATCAGCCTTGAATTTTTGACACTCTAAACATTTGGAAATAAAATCATCAACTTTTTTCTTCATGCCTAAACACTAATATTGGCTCTTGAAAGTTGCAATAGTTTTTTGTTAACCTGGGTGCCCAACATAAGGTACATTATGCATTTCTCTCAATATTTTGTTTTCCAGTTCATCAGAATTTGGTACATAAATGTTTCCCATGAACATGAGAATTTCATCATTTTCTAGCTTATAGTCTTCAATTTTCTATTGCAAAATACCTTGTTGTAATTTTTTTTATTATTTCCATGTATTGAGAATCTGATTTTGTAGACTCTAAGATTTTGTCTTTCAAATATGATTGGTACATGATAATGGATGTAGCATGCAACTAGTACACCCTTCTGCTAAGTGCATCATCCACCTTGTTCTCTTTCCCTTTGATATTCTTTATATCAAAGTCATGTTCATTGATAAATTCTAACCACCTAATTTGCCTGGCATTTAGAGTTGTATGTCTAAATAAATATTTCATACTATTATGATATGTCCTAAAATAGAACTTTTTCCCCATGAGGTAGTGCCTCCACATATTTAACCCATGAACTATGACTTCCAACTCCAAAGCATGAGTATCATAGTGCCTTTCATGCTCCTTCAACTTCCTTGATTCATATCATACCACATACCCATTTTGACTTAGGACTCCGCCAATCCCTTCTTTACACGCATAAATTCATAAAATGAAGTATTCATTTGGATCAACAATCCTTAGTATTGGATCACTTGTTAATAAATGTTTCAAGTGTTGGAAACTCTTTTCACAATCCAATGTCCACTGAAACTTCACCCCCTTATTTTGAAGAGAAGTAATCATATGTGCAATCTTTGAGAATCCTTCAATAAATATCCTATAATATCAAGCAAGGCCCATGAATGACCTGATCTCTATCACATTCTTTGGTGCCTACCATCCTTTAATGGCCTCAATATTCTCACTATCCACTGATATCCCTTCCTCTGAAATGATGTGTCCCAAATAATGAATTTGTTTATCATAAAATGAGCACTTTCTTAATTTGGAATACAACCGATACTCCTTTAATACCTATGATACCATCCTCAATTGTTTTTCATTCTCTCCCTCTGACTTAGAATATATAATAATGTCATCTAAAAATACAATGACAAACTTAGCTAAGTATTCTTTGAAAATACCATTCATTAAACACATGAATACAGCTGGTGCATTTGATAACCCAAATGGCACCACTGTGAACTCATAATGACCATACCTTATTCTAAAAGTAGTCTCGTTGATGTCTTATTATTTAATTCTTACCTAATGATAGCCTGATTCGAGATCAATCTTGGATAATATTTTTTCATCTTTCAGCTGATGAAAGAGGTCATTGATCCTTGGCAAAGGATACTTATTATTCACAGTTACCTTCTTCAAATGCCTGAAGTCAATGTAAAGTCTCAATTTTCCATCCTTTTTCTTTAGAAATAATACCGGGCACCCCAAGGTGAAACACTTGGGTGTATATACCCCTTCTTCAGAAGTTCTTCAAGTTGCATTTTCAATTCCTTCAATTCTGGTCTGCTCATCCTATAAGGGGTCTTGGATATTGGGGTTGCTCCAGACATCAGATTGATGGAGAAATCAATGTCTCTTTTAGAGGGTAATCTTGGTATTTCTTTAAATAAATATTAAAAATCTTTTAGGACTGCATAATATTCAATATTTGGCACCTTATATTTAGGTGTCTCTTCTATATGTGGTGCAAATATTTGACACCCTTTTCTATAACTTTTCTTCAGCTGCAATGCTGAAATTTCTCTGATGATTACTTCCCTGGGAAATCCTTGTACTATCCTTAGGTTCCCTTCCTCATCCAATCAAGTAAAT
>WSFP011510449.1:0-13136 GCA_009831015.1 Picea engelmannii
AGGGACATTACACTCACGTAGCGCTATAGCCCTTCCATATCCAACCACATTATGGTCTCACACATGACTAGCTCTATGGATATCATTGTTATAAAAGGAGTATGTCTCCTGATTTAACTCATTTATTATCTCATAACCAAACATAACATAATATGCACCAAACACTTTATATAAATGAATTCTAGCATCAACAACATTTTCATACTCTAAGCCTTTGGCCATTACATATCAATTTAAATACTGAAAATTAACTTAGGCAATTCTTACCTCAATCCCCTTCAACATGTATGCATCAAAAACAACTAACTGCATACCTTCCTGGTTGTTATCAACCTACTTGTTGCTATCTGACCAACTGATATTTGTAGAAGCTCACAAACTTCCTCCTTCATCATTTTGATCACCATTCCTGCCACCCTCACGGGTCTTCACTTATATGGAAATCATAAGAAATAGAAGCATCCACATATTTAACCATGTTGTATCATTTTTCCTAAATACATAATCCATCATTAGTCATACTTAAACATTATTTCATAATAATAGACTATTCTAGGTTCACAAACATGTTATATGCTTATTCAAGCATGTTATGTACATATGAAAAATTACACATCCCTATGCACCATGCATTTACTGTCAGCATGCCTACTAGTGCATATGCATTTTAACTTCATTGTATGCCTCATGCACTCTAGTGAATTTATGTTTTAATTCACTTATTTATCTATCTATTTATGTTGTAGTTGGTTGTCCTTGAACTCCTTCATATCCTTGCTTCCTTGTGTGTTCCCATTCTACTCATCTGCACTATGGTTCCCTAGTCTGAACACTTTCCAGCCAAGTTCCACTTGGTCATTCTGTAATCCAACCAAGGTGTTCTATTTTCAGCAACCTCTCCTAGGCAGTCATATCCAACTTTACCTTTATGAAACATTCTAGCACCCTGGAATGAAGTAGCTCAAACATTATGTCACTCTACTACAATGTTCTTGAATCAAATATTATTACTCAGTTGTCCATTAGGTTACTTCATTAACCTTTCCCTGTGAAACCATACCTTTCACAGTTAATATCATTCCCAATGGAAGTCCATTTTCGCTCAATGACACCTTTTAAGTGAGAGAGCATTCCCAATTCTCTGTATTGGCATCATGCTTTCCATTGTGAAATATGATATCAAGAGTGGATCTCTTTCACACTTTTCCTCTTATTCCCATCCATGACATATTTAACCTACTAGCTTCATATCCTATGTGAGGATTCTTTATTTTGTAGTACCTTATCCAACTCCTATAAGCTTTTTCATGCTTCCATGACCCTGATATTTGATCTTGTTCTTGAATTGATCTAGTTATACCTCTAATCCTGACAAACCTTTTTTGTTTAATTAATGAATAACAAATATGTATTAATCTTCACTGTATAACACTTCCATGTTATCCCTTGGCCGATAGAGAATTTAATTCTGCATAGGCACTCCCTTCAAACCACTTCCCCAGGTGATCACGTCTCGAAACCGTGGCCAAATCCTTCCTGGATCTTCGCAACTTCGGAACCTTCAAGTAGGACCAAATAAACGGTCCTCATCCTCTTTCATGATCAATGATCGAGATCCACTTCATAACTCCAGCCTTCGGAAGTCTCAACTTCCCCCGTTTTCTTCTTCCCGAAATGATTTTACTCGAAGTTCATGATCTGTCGACGCGTGTCCTCCCATAAATAAATGGTTATGAATCACTTCATCTCTTCAGGCTTTGGTAGTGTCAAACTCTCCACATTCACTTTATCTCGGAGTGTTTTCATCCGAAGTCGACAATTCGTCGAAACGTGTCTCTCACAGATCAACGACTGTGAATCGCTTTGGCTCTTCGGGAGTTCTTGACCCAACGCCAACTGTCACATATTTTTCCTCTGGACTGCCCAGTCTCCGGACTGCATGATCTGTCACCACGTGGAGAAATACTAGAAGCAGACATGTGGCCCAATCAGGTGGGTGACACACATCATGTTCTAACTGATATTTCAATCCTCCACATGTTCAAAACTTACTGACATGTGGAACACATCCCATGTGTCCACGTCATCCCAGGTGACGTCCACAAGCCACATCACTTCAGAATTCTGGGGTCCACATCACCTCTAGGTGATGTCATCGTGCCCAACCACTTCAACTCTTCTGGCTTTGGTACTTTGGGCTTTGGGAGTTTCCACACTAGCACACTTCCAATTCTCCTGAACTAGCCAATCTGTCGACATGTGTCTCCCTTATTGGATGGCCCCTATTAACCCTAGACTTCGGGACTTCAGGAGATATTGTAGCAAGGATCAATGGTTCTAGTTGATTTGATATCAACGGTCCTTAATCACTTCAAGACTTTGGGTAATTCTTGCCCTAGTGCTTCTCTCTGCAAAACCTTCGAGAGTACTAAGTCTCTAAAGTGAGCTATCTGGCGCCATGTGTCATTGTTGATGGATGGTCCAAATGAACTCTGGGCTTCGGGCCTTCGAGAGTTATGGATTTTTGCATCCATATTTCTTCCGAAGTGGTTATCCGCTGGAGTTCATGATCTCCTACCATGTTTCCACTTCGATCAATAGTCTGTATCTACTTTAGCTCTTTGTAGTTTCGACGTTTGAGCACTAACATGCAACATCACTTAATTCCTTTCAATTTGCAGGGGCACACATCGATGGTTTGGAGTAACCCGCCTTTCACCTCGTAATTCTTCTGACACTGACATGTAACCCCTCGGTGAAATCATGGTTTGGATTGTGGGACCACCTTGGGGAATTAACTCCCATGCAACTTGGGTCCCTGCAATGCCTCCTAGCCATCGATCTCTCTCCAATGAGATCTAATGGTTGTGACTTAACCTTTTCTTCACTTTCATTAGATGACCCTTGTTCACCTACCCTGTGATCCAACGATCCCGGATCTCTCTTTATCCCACAATGGCGATCACTCCCGAATTCTAAGGGGATGGTCATGATCCTTCGAACCCTTAAAAAGGATCTCTGATGTTCTAACTCTTGCATAGACTCTGCAATTCCATTCCTTCTGATATTTTCAACCTCACAGTCAGGATTTGATCTCAACCACGAGACTCTAACCAACAGACTCAACCCATACCAGCCTGGTGTTTCAACTAGAAGTTCTGATACCAATATGTAACGTACCCAACCACCCATAGGTCGAGCTACACCACTTAGTCTGAATGCAACACACACAACCACCAATAGGAGGGGAACGCTTCAGTCCCAAGACTCAGTTCTCTAATCTTATCTTGAAATCAAAGGACTGTTCATGAATGTTAGAAGCATGAAAACCACATGCATAATACAAGATCCATGCCACAACCTAAAAGAGATAAACAATGTTCCATTCATAACAAATAGTCAGCAGAAAGGTACATTAAAAATACATATCTCAAAGATAATTAAATACGTAGCGGAAATAAACATTACACAGAAAACACAGAGAGAACTTATATTTTCAAGTAAACGTTCACCAACTGGATGCAGACCAAGGACGTTCCTCCCAACCATAGACATTTTTGTTCATTACTCTCAACAACAAGTCACTTTCGAGCCAGGGCTATGAATCCACAAGGACGTGTCCTAGGCCAAGTATAAACACACAATAGTTGGCTAAGTATCTCTCAGGTTTCCCAACCTCAAAAAAAATCCTAATTTCCATCTCTCTTCCTCCTTAGCCTACACAACCCCAATAAATGAACACCTTTCTCTGCCATGCATTCCCTAAGGCTATTCCATTTCTCTCCAGGGTTCCAATGCTACGGGTCAGGAAATATCCCTACTGGAAACTCCAAGGAATCTCAGTTGTGGATAGTTCCATTTGAACTTTCATCAAGCTCATGCACACAGGAATCCATTCCCTCCTGGAATGATCAATAAATCATTGCAGTCATTCAACGATGGCTCTCCTCTTCCTGTCATTCGTTTCCATTCTCAGCCCAAGAGCACACGAACTGGTAGTAGTGACTAAAGAGGAAGAGGAACAAGAGAATAAGGGGAAGACGAAAAACCAGGGGAAGAATGATCCCCTGACTTCACCCCAATCCACCCTCATGCAACCATTCATATCCATGCTTAGACGAAGATCATACGAATGCAGAAGAGTGAGGCTTCCAAAAATGAAGAGTGGAAAAGGTGTAACAATGAATGAATAAGAACAAGTGAAACCCCACCCAAACCAAATATGGTTTTATATAATTACTTGGAAATCAAGAACCACATGGCCTCCCCCAAGAAGCTCATGTAACCCCTTTTCTCCATAAAATCAATTATGGGTAAATAAAATAATAATTAAAAGAATTAGCCCCTCAAACCCCCTCTCATGTGTAATCATATCCCTCTATCTCTTTTTTCCTTTTCCTTCTTGCAGCCAGCGGTGTATTTTATTAAAGTGTATGAAGTATTACATTTCCTAGGCACTCTGGCCCCTTTTCAAATTTATTGGCTCATCGTCCTAAGTCATATTTACATAATACATTATAGTTCATAAGGGTTAGAACCAGGATGCTACATCACTCCTTAATGGAAGAGCTTGGGGGTTGAACATTGTGTTCAGACTTAAAGGATAAAGGGATGTAGACTCAATGTGAAGTGAATAATTCCTCTAGAGTAACTTTTCTCTCAAAGTTGAATTATTTGTCCTCTTTTCGATAGCTCAGAATTGTCCCATTTATATCCTTCAAGTGGAACTCAAGGGCCAATTCAGAACGTTTCCAATATATGGAAGGCCAAGGATCATTGATCTCCTGTCATGACATGGAAACCAGACACCATTTTCCAATTCTGGGCGTATTTCCTGATGTACGCGGGTTGTAGTGGTGCAACCTTCATATACGCATGTTGTATAGTAGGCAAGGTGAGTATATGTGAAAAAATGTATTTTTATCTCTGGGATTTGTAAAAAGGGATGACAAGTCTACATAGGGAAATGGAAAAAGGCATTATGTGCAATATTGCATAGGGTGAGGCAAATCTTGCTATAACACTGATTTTAATAAAATTAGCAGTGCATAAGATAGATTTGTCTTACCAGAGATTCTTGTTCTTGTATCTTTCATTTTGTCTTACCAGCTATTCTTGTGCTCATTTTTGTTGGGGGATAAAGGCTTCCATAGGGATAGTTGGAGAATTTGTTGCACCTCTGAGGAGAAATGAGGTATGGATATTCTAGCAACCTAAACACAAGTCAGTGAAGTGTCATGTTCCGTGTGTATCAGTAGAGTAGTCAAAAATAAGGAAGTATAGAAATTCTCACCATGTAACTCCATTACATTGGGAGCTCCCCATAGTTGGAATATCTAGAGAAACCTTGTCTCAAAATGTAATAGAACACCCTCTCTCCCATCCATATAACATAGACCTTTTTTTGCTAAGGAGCATTTGAAAGGCCTCAAAGGCCATCAAGCACAAGCTTGTGTGTAAAAGTGGCTCACTTACATATGAGGTCTCCTTTAATAACCACTTTCTATAGTGGTCCTAAGTTATTCTCCAAGAAAGGAAATCTTTAGCTAAATACCATTGGTTTTCAACCAAGACATTGTTGAAAAAAGGAATCAAAGTTCTTGGAGACATCTATGATGCCCAATATAAATATTGGAAGCACTAGGAAACCCTAAGAACATAGTTAGAGGTTTCCAATCTAGAGAAGATTAACCTTCAAAAGGTTTGGGAATAGATCCTCAATAACAAATTTCTTGATCTTGGCCTCCTAAGGCCTTGAGCCCAATAAATAGACTACAAAGATCATATAAGACTTGATGAAATCCTGGACGACACATAATTATTTGAATTGGTTGCTAAATTCTGCTATGGAGTGGCAGTGGGCTTGAATTCGTCAAACATTTTGAGGAGATGTTTCTCACATGGTTCATGAATGTGCACTTGGAAATGCAGAAGTCATATTTTAAATGCATGTTGGAAATGATGTGTCGATTTCCAAGGAAGTTACATTAAATGTTTGTTGCATCATGTTTCTTTTGAGAAAGATCAATATTTGGAATTCAAGCAATTGAAATGGAAACATCCTTTGATACATATATACGCAATACTACAAGATATTCATGGAGCTGCATTAGAGAACTCTTATATAGTCTGCATACAACTAAAATTAGGATAGAGGCATGAAAAAATCAGAAATAGAGATTTTTCAGAGAGCCCACACTCCGACAGTGTTGTAGGTGAAAATTTTGCAGCAAATATTGCATTCACGTTGAAAAATTGTGACAGAGCACCAGGTCAGCATAAAAAAAACATCTACTCATCTCTGCCATGTGGTGTACATCGACTCCAGAATTAAAAATTCATCATGATAGAGATTTTGAGATTAAGTTTGTGAGGATATTATTGTGTATTTAATATAGTCAAACAAATGTCTAGTTTTTGGGAAAATAGTTCTAAAACTATTTCTATCTTTAAGTAACTAGACTCTATTTTTGAGGGAGTGATTGACCTCTAATCCTTGAGTTTAGGGATGAGAATTTTGTATATAGTTTTGTAAATTTCATGAGTAAGGGGTTGGTTTGAGTGTCAGAAAAATATTATTGGTGCATATTGTACACATTTTCAAGGCTTAATGAAATTAGCAGTGCAAAAGTATAGAATCGTCTTACCAGAGATTCATGTGTTAATGTCTTGATGTTTGTGTTTTTTCCTTTGTCTATGCTTATTCATATATCTGCATTTCTTTTGATGCAATATTCTAGTATTTAATTGAAAATATATGATTTGGAATTCATCTTGTGACTGATTCTCTAAATTCATATGATTAAATACTCCACCCTATCCTCTAAAGTTATATGGAAATCATCCTGTGTTAGATGCTCCATTTAATGGATTGTTTTCCTAAATCCTCCAGCATACTACAATGAACTTAATGATTGAAAAGGAACTATCTACCTTGCCTTTTCTTCATAGAATTTTCTAAAACTAGCCACTGATATTTATCATTTATATTTGATTGGACTCCATGCCCAATGGATTCCTTCTCGGCTCTACCACCACTTTCATATTTTTTTCCTCAATTACAGATCTTGCCATTGTGTTATAATTTTAGTGAGATATCCCTCTCTGGTTGAAATGGCCATATTCCAACCCAAAGTGGTTTGAAGGTTACCTCTGTGTTTTTTCCTTCATGGTTAGGAAAATTACAGAGTGATAACACCCTCATTGCCATTATGAATTCCATATGCCTTGTCCTTTCCCTTGCCACCTCATATTGATGGGAGGTCCATGAAATGGATGTCAAATATACCTTATTGCATGAGTATTTCCAAGAATAAATTTATATGGAGCAACCTCTTAGATGTGTTCAAAGTGACTACAGCCTTGTCTACCACCTCAAGAAATCCCTCTATGACCTCAAGTAAGCTCCTCAAGGTTGGTATGAAAAAATGGATTGGTTCCTTCTTGTCTCTATATTTTCTAGATGCCCCTTTGACCTTAATGTCTATACCAAGTGATTAGGAAACCATATTCTCATGCATGTACTTTATGTTAATGAACTTATACTCACTAATATTAATCCCACTCATCTAACACATGTAAAAACCTACCTTAACTTTTAAATGATAGACTTAGGACACTTGCAATATTTTCATGGCCTCCATGTTTTACAAATCTGAGAAGGTATTTCTCCTTCCCAAGATAAGTATGCATGTGACCCTCTTCATCAATTTTACATGGATGATCGTAAACTAATCCCACCTCCCTTTCAATCTACACTTAAAATTTTTCCATATACACCTAACCCAAAGTGGATGCCACTTTGTACCAATAGTTAGTTGGTATCCTTTTGTATTTAATTGATACTCACCCTGACATCTCTTTTGTTCTTAGTATTATTTCTTGATACATGAAGAACCCCATGAAATCCATTCAAAAGTAGTAAAGAGGATCGTTCAATATAGCTAGGGTGTAATTTAGATCGGCATATACTATTATTCAAGGGGATCCTTTATGTTGGTTGGTTTTATAGATTCCCACTAGGCCAATGACCCTGATGATCCAAAGTAAACAATTGATTATGTTTCTAGATTTGATTTCAAAGTTGTCTCTTGGACTCATAAGAAACAAAATGCCCTTTATGTTTCTTTAGCAAATGTAGAGTAGTGAGCCATAATTCATGGAAGTCAAGAAGTTATTTGGATTAGATAGATATTATTTGAGTTTGGAATACCTTAGCAACATTTGATCATTCTTTGGTGCAATATTCATAATACCATACAACTCACAAAGGGACATATCCAACATTAGTGCATTAAACACATTGAGTTACGCATGCACTTCATTCAAAATCTTCTTTAGGAAAGCACCCTTGAAGTTCTCTACTATCCTACTATTAAGGGGGGATAAGCTCTTTTCCTCCTTCCTTTTTCTTTTTTCACTTTGTAAATACTTCAATCCTATCCCAAGTTATTCTTAAGGTTGGATGTTAGGATATTCAATATAAGGTGTAACTTAAGGTCAACTTATTCTAACATAATGTGAGATTAAAGTGTTCTTTTGTACTTTACTAATATGATGATAATAGTCATGTCCTACACATGAGTGATCCAACAATTCAAATATATCCTTTTTATTAATGACACTGTATTCATGGCTTATAACCCAATTGGTCCATGATCTATATTTAAAGGGCATGGAGAGTCATTTTTTAATGATCAATTGTGAGAAATGTTTGTGTAAATTATTCTTTTTACATTAATTAATTACCTCAAGTGATATGTGATCTATCTCTCCAATTAGTGATTTATCTTATTTAAAAGGAGCTCAAAAAGTATTCCTACAAAAAATTTCAAGAAGGCCTAAAATCATAGCAATATTTGGATGAAAACAAAGGGGGTAATCCTTGCCAAAACAAGACATGTGAATATCTGTTTAGAAATTGTGGTTTGAATGAGTTACACTATGGAGAAAAGTGACCAATTTTCAAAGGAATTTAGGGAAGAGCTTGTGGATTATGTTATAAGTCTAAAGCAATATTTTACAAAAGTCACCTACAACTATTGTATGCATTCTTTTTTATATGACAATTCCAAATTCACAAATGATTTCTTATACCTTGCACACTCGTATGTAATGTTGCAGACCACGAGTTGCACATGAACTACACTCATACTATTACTTACACATCCCTTTGAATATTCATTTAACTAATAACCATGATTTACCTCTGGTTCTGTTGCCGAAACGCCTTTGTGTTTGCTACATACTGAAATCTATTGTTTCCATGTATTCTTAGCTTGAATGTAATTCGAACTCACCTCATCCATGATTATCTCCACCTCTGAATTAGCATATCCACATAGATAATCTCATGTTCCTCTATTGATTCACTGCATAAAATGAGTTAAAGGACTTTGTATGTTAACAATTGCATTTGTTAACATACAAATTGCATATTTAGCAAGAGAATAAAACAATAGAGAGACATAGTCTCCCAAATCGAGGAGAAAAATGAGATTTGAGGAGATTGAGAAGTTTGAATCAAGGAATGAGAGGTTGAGACCAATTATAATTATTCCACGGGAGGTAAGGCTATAATATTTGTTGATAAATGTATCTTTTTGGCATAATTTTGACTTTCATTGAGCATTTTGAAAGAAGAGATGGTTATTCTAAAAAATATTATGTACTTTCAAAGAGAAATTGAACAAAAGATAGTGGATAAAAGGGAAATAAGGATGAATAATCAACATAAATGAAATTTTGAATAGAGTATCAAGAAATTTGTTTCAAGTTGGGCTTTGATAGGTATGTATTTTTCATAATAACACATTTTTTATGCAACAAAAGTTTCTTGAGGAAGAAAAGTGAAGGATTTTTGTTTTTATTTTGAACAGAATTTTGTTTAAAAAGAAACTACATAGATGGGATTTTGAAGAAATCGGCAAAGCATATTTTGCATAGATAGTTACATAAAAATAAAAGGGATTTTCATTTTTAAGGGAGGTTAAACAACATTTTGAAAGTTACTTGTGAAGGGAGGTTAAACATCATTTATATATATCATATCAAACTTTTTCATCATTTGAGAAATGATATTGAAATTAACATACCTTACTATTTGCTCCAAAGTCTTTCTAAAATGGTTAAAGGTGTCCAAAAACAAGATAAGAATATGGAGAAAAGTTTATATCATCATGGATTCGTCAAGATGATTGTTGCACATGAGTTAAAAAAATAGAACCTTTCATGGAAACGATTTGGAATCAATAGTGGATATGAAACAATAAAGGGAGAACCTAGAAAAGAAGGAATCCTACTTCTAAGTGATGAGAAAGAAGAAATACAAACCCATAAGGCGACAAGCTTAAAATAGCTAATGGGGGGATGAAAAACAAGAAGTATGGTTAGAAGAGAACATGAACTTAAAGAGAAATATAAGGTGATAGAGGGTCATTGAAAGAAGATCAAAGACATTTTTGTGCATGAGGACATGCAATACCTTCGTCTTGGGGGAGATGTTGGGTACCATTTTTTATGCTTATTCTGACCATAGACTCCATGTTTTTTCCCTCCATTTTCCTTTGATATATATCATATTTCCTCCATATTATCTTCAAATTGATTATCTAAGGTAAATTTTTCATTTACTTTTTATGATTTGAATTTTTGCAAAATTTAGACATTAAAATTAAGTTTTTAGTAGAAATTACGGGAAGTTGCAACTTCCCATAATAGCTCTGAGGTTTATATACTTGCAGGACATTTGCGAGAATTATGAAACATGTGGAGTGATCCTTTATGTACACATATGGATACAAATCTATTTTATTCTATATATGGACTTCACACGTGCTTGGTCAACGTTGCTCAAACTAGGCCACTTGTGCAAAAAATACCCTGATTTTAGCCAAAAATCAGGACAATTTTGGATTTCGTGGGATTTTTCCATAGGTTATGGATCTAAGAGATGGGGTTCGACCTCAGTATCATTTTTCATGGATCTTAGAAACTGATTAGATTAATTTTAGCATTTGTGGTTATGAACCCTTTGTATAAATATCCCAAGACTTGGATAATTATCATATTTTTTAATATAATTTGCAGACTTTGGAGTTTTCGAGATCAGACCTATGTTGATTATTTGAATGAGTTTGTTGCATTATTTTATGCTACTAGTATATTTATCTTAGCTGATTTTACTTCAGGTGTGCTAGCAAAGCATTGGAGGGATCCCATTGCCAATCTTGTGCACTCAACTCTACATGTTTTCATAGTTGTAACAATGGTATGCTTCTATGTTTGTTGTAGTTTATTTCCATTACTTAGAAGCTTTATTTTCATTAGGATAACAAACTTAATTGTTGATAAGTTCAGTAACACATTGTGAAGTGATTTATTGAAAACGAACTCAATGTATGCTTGCTAAGTTCATTAGAAATACTTGACAAAAATAATTGGTGATAGGTTTGGTGAAATACTATAAAAGGACGTTTTGTAAAGAAGCTTATTTTTCCTCTTACAACAAATAAATATTGTTAAGTATAGTTATTTTTCTTTCTATGCAAGTGTGTTCAAAACTAGTTTAGATCTAAATTGCATATACATTGGTGTGCTTCAAAGTTCTACGAACTCCAGATTTATATTAAAATATATGATCTAATTTACATCCATAAATTAGAACTGCCGTGATATTTAAAGTTTGAACATAAATTTCAAAATATAGAGATAGACTCTTCAACGCAATCACTACCAAATATTTATCATCTACTTCTCTGCCAATTATTAATAGTTGATCATAGATGTATTTGAATTTTAACAAGTGTTCTAAAATTAAATCATGCATTTCCATATTCATTAAAACAATAGACTCTTAAGGTAAAAATCCCTACATTCATTAGATATATTATACCGCAACATTAATCCGAGAAAGTTCGAACGAAATGAGGTCGGGATCAGATATATAGAGTGGGTGTGTAAGTCATCTTTGAGTTTGGAAACAATCCCATATCGTCAATGCATGCATATTTAAATCCGACACTACCACGACACCATAATGATATTTAAATCTGACACTTCCATGACACCATAATTATGCCATCGACGCATGCAATGCTTAGAGACATTGATACAACACCATCTCGACATGCATAATTTTATGGTGTTGATTAAAATATGAATGAAAAGAGGGATTTTTCATTACAAATATGACACACATAAATTGTATATACAATGTAGAACCTGAAATAAAAATGAAAAAGGGTTGATGCAAACTTAAAACTTGTTTCAACCAATTTGTGTACTTTGAAAGAAAAATAGGGTTTATGGTTTACATGATGAATTGATGATGGAAAAAATTGGGTGTGTGATTCATATTTGAGTTTAGAAAACCTCCTGTATCATTAAGGCATGTGAATATTCTATCCATGTTAAATTTCAGTGCATACAGAAATAGTTTGAAAAAATTTCAACATTGGCCCCATTCACAGGTTGTTGTTTCCCATGTCTAGTCCTAGTACAATTTTTTTTTGTTGTTCCTTTTAAAATTAGTTCGACACGCACATTCTGGCATCTAGTACTTCAAGGAAATGTAATAACGTCGATAAACAAGTACTATTTTATATAAATTGCACAAGCTTCATTGGTTATTTCTTGTCTTTGTTTTTTTCTCTCATCTAAGTACTTCTTTTCTCCATAAATTAAAGACTATTAGTACGAAATCATTATTTAAATACGAAATGACCTATAGTGCCTTCTTCTTGCCACCAAATGCATGGGACTAAGTGGAATGATGCTGGATTTTTACAACATATAAGGATATGAAAGTAAAGAGCACAACCATGATGATGGGTATCTTGTTGGGAGTTCCATGCATCGTGACATTAATATGAGAAAGTTTGAACGAAACGAGGTCAAGATAGGATATATAGAGTGGGTATGTGAGTCATCTTTGAGTTTGTAAATCCTCCCATATCGTCAATGCATGAATATTTAAATTTGACACTGGGTTGACACCATAATGATATTTAAATATGACACTACCATGACACCATAATGATGCCATCGATGCATGCAATACTTAGCGACATTGATACAACACCATCTCGAAATGCATATTTTTATGGTGTTGATTAAACAATGAATGAAAAGAGGGG
>WSFP011510465.1:0-13135 GCA_009831015.1 Picea engelmannii
AAGCTTATGGCCACATGTAGAAGAGGTCATGCCCGGATGAGCCATGATCCGTTTTCAGAGTTCTATTAGTCATTTTTGGGGTTTTTATGTGTTCTGATCTCAATGGTACAGTTTGTTTTTCCATTGGAGTTGAGCAGCAGCTTTTAAAAGAACTTTTGACTAATTAATCCCAGAGAGCCAAGTCCATTATGGAGGCTCAAGGAGATGTAGCCCGTAGGGGGGTGAACTCCTTTATCATGTGGTTCTTGTTGTGCATTTGATGGTTTTGTTTGCTGCAAGTATTGTTGCTGTGTATTTATGTGAAGTACATATTTAACCATCTACAAGAACATTTGCTAACACATAAGCATTTAAAGGAAGAAGAATAAACTTAACACATAAGTTTACATTGCATATTTTAACACATGAAGCAAGGTCCTGTAAAGTTTATTTTAATGAAGTAGGGGTGTTTGCATAGCATAACAAGTCAGCCTTCTATTTTCAGATCAAAACATTAATTTCTTTGCTCTGTAAAATTTAAATTTTACCTCTGTAAAACATTTTCACCGTGAGGAAGAAATTTTTTATGGCATTGGAAACTCCATGATTTGTTTTAAAATGCATTCTTGGAAAACTATAATCATATGCCACACATTTATGAAAACAAATCATATGTTAAATGTTTTCCATAGTATTTCGGGCTTGGGAGGAGTGGTTTTAACCCACACCACTTTTACCCTCGAAATGCATCATGTAAGAACACGTATCCCCTACCAAAAACCACGGGTTAAATTTCGGCCTGCTTTCCAAAATTAACCTTCGTTTACTTTCAATCTCTGAAATGTATATCTTCCCTCCATCCACCCTTTGACTTTTCAATGTTAAAAATTGAGATTGGTGTCCATGACTTGACGTGAGGTCATGAATTAAATATTGGATTAAATATTAATATAAATATTTAAATATAAATATCTATATTAATAATAGTAAACCCTTTTTCTGTTTTCTAAGGACTTTGGGCATATGAGACTTGTCACATGACTTTGTGGATAGGATAAGGGTGCTTAAGCTTAATAAAATGAATATTTTTAATTTTCAACGGGAATATGATAATAAGGGTAAAAATGAATAAAGTGATGGAACCAAGGGATTTAGATAAGCATTAAGGCTATATATAGGTTTGGGATATTTGCCAATTTTTTACTCATGGAGGACATGACTATTTTGGATGATAAGTCGAGTGAAGGATTTAGGTGATGGGATCTTGATGGATCTAGTGAAAAAATTTTAAAATCTGAGTGGAAAGATATCACAAGGACAAGATGCTTTGGAAAAATTAATGCAAATTAGCATGTGATAACACCTCCTTATGTAACATCCCCAACCCTCTAGAGACCGGGTAATGCTACCATGCGGAATATACACTTATATGATATATATGAATTTTAATGAATTTAAAACACTTAATCATGATAACACAAAATTACTGCTACCAGTTCAGATTCAAACAATATTAGCAGTAATTCCACATGCAACGGAATACATGATAACATTCAAGCATCACAAAACATGCATAAAATACATAATTAAGCACAACAATGATACTTACCTTTTAGCTGGAGTAAATCCACCAACTGTGTGCAGACCTTCCATGAACCTCCCAGCCTTAGACCGCATTGCTCATCACTCTTAGCAGTAGCTCACCCCTGATATGGGACTAAACTCCACCAGGCAAGAGAATTCTAGGCTTGTCAAGGATAACAAGGAAGTTGCACAAACCAACAGGAATGATCTTTTATCCCAAGAGCCACTTACGTCCATAGCTCACAGACCCTCATTCCCCACATGCCTGCTCCACCCCAAGAGACTACACCTTCACAACTACAAGTCCATCGGCTAGTATAGCTCCCTTACCTTGGGCTTCAGCAATAGGCTGGACCAGAAGTCTCAGAGTACTGTAGCTGCTACAGGAATCCCTTCCAGGAGAAATCACTTCCCAGCAAAATCTCTCTCCTGGGAGAGTTGCTCACAAGCTTGAAAACCTGCTTCTTCAATTAAGCTCCTAAGAAATACTACAACAACATTTTTCTATCATACAAGTGAAAGCAACAATAGGAACACTTATGGACACCAAAAATGGCAGCAACCTAATGCTAAGACACATCACGGATTAGGTGAACACAAGGCAGCAACCCCAAATGGTTAAGGCACACACTCGAATTTGTAGTGTGGATAAACATGGGTTCACAAAGAACATAGGTCGGCTTTTCCCTCCCTGACTGGTTTCTCAGATGTGTGAGTTTATGCATAGGGAAGACGCAAAGGCCCCAACGAGTTAGACGATGGATGGGAAATGGAAAGCAAACCTCCTTCCCATGAGCGATTTTCTCAACTGTGTGTAGGTAACCAAAGGTCGACGTCCGAGGCAACGAGTTTAGGAGGAGGATGGAAGAATGGGGAGAAAACCCCCCAACACAGCTGACACTTCATCTTTTAAGTGCATGAGCCCAGGTCGACACTTGTCTTCCTGGAGCTGCATGCGCTCCATTTAGCCTACGTCTCCTTTCCAGGAACTTAGGACAACATTCATTAGTTTTCCACCTTAGCCTTTAGGAAATAATATTAAAATATTATTCCTCTAGAGGTAAGCCCCCTAGCTTATCCCCTAGGCACAAATACTTAGCCCCCTCCCTAGCCCAACCTTGTGTAAGCTTAGTCCCCCGTCACTCTTTCTTCGTGGTTGGTCTACATGCAGCGATGTTGATATTTTATTAATGATCTTCATAATTACATATACAAAATCAGGGTCCTGGCCTTTAACACTTAGGATCTCCAGCCTAATAAACACATAAGCCCACCAACTTATCAACACTCGGCTCACCAGCCTACAAAACTTGTTTACAATTCATAAATACAATTGGGGTTCATCCTTGGGGTATTACAATCCCCTCCCCTTATTTCTACATTGTCCTCAGTGCAACTTGCTTACACATATATAATTCAAAAATTCTTCAAAAGCTCCAAGCTTTAGCTATTAGAAGACCATTAACCGACTTTACTTTCAAGCACCAATTATGGTATCCATACTGCAGATGAAACTCAATTTCTCTATTCCATAGAGTTGCTTCAGAAAATCATTCAACTTATTGTTCCTTGTTACATGCTTCAATTAAACCTCTCTGAAAGCACCGAATGGATGTAGATCCACAATGTTCCCTCCATTGATAAACTCTCAGTAGTGTTATGACTCCACATACATAAACACTATGCTCATACACCTATTCATTCATAAGAAACATTATAACATAGATGCAATATATATACAGACAATTCTAATAACATTATAATCTGTATACAAATTACGAGATACATAGCATACAATGAATAGAGAATTGATACTTATCTTTTGATTGAGAAGACCTCCATATCAAGATGGTCTTGGCCAAGGTACCAAACCCCAACAACATTCCAACCAATGGTCTCTTTTCCCCACATGCCTGTCCCACCCCAGGAGTGTGCACCTTCATTGTAACATAGTCCATCGACTGTTACACCTCCCTTTCCTTGGGCTTCAGCAATAGGCCAGACCATATGTCTTAGAGCACCGTGGCTCAAGGAGCTCCAACTACCCTCAAAGGTATCCAATCGGCATCTTCCCCAAGCTACTCTTTGTGGTCAACATTCCATTTTAATCAACATCACCTCATCTGCATCACCTACATGCAGTTATCATGAGGGAACATAAATTAATTCATTTAGGAACTCAAACTTAATTCAAAAGGGAATTCAAGTTTTTCCCCAAACATGAAATTCTGTTTCATAATTCTTCTTGGTTGTTTCCATATTAGGATTGCAACCTTCCTTATGGTTTTCACAAGCACCAAACTGCATACCATTTTCCTATAAGGCTTCATCTTGCATACTGCCAACAATTGTCAGTATTTCCTGAACATCACAATTCAATTGCAATATGTACAGAACCATATGCAGTGAATTTAAAATTGTTTGCATCTAGCAATTCAATCATAATTACCAAAAAAATTAATAAAATAGAATGACTCATCATTCTATGCATATGCTTGTTCATAGTAATATTTGTAAGTTCATTACTTTTTTCTTTTTTTTTTTCTGAACAAGAAATTTGTTGTAGTTAGTATTCATGTGACTACTTGACTTGCAACTTTCCTGTTGCAATGTGTAACAACTCCTAAAATGTCCTCAACTTCATGAGTTAACAACATTTCAGCTGTTAGTAACAATTATTTCCATGCAATAATATATATGAGTGTACTTACAAACCACATTCAACAATTGCATTTAGTACACAATTCAATCACTTACTATGCATGAGTGTGATTCTCCATGCATACTTATTCAGTGCACCTTGCATTAAATTACATAATGCTCTTCATCTAAGTCATGTCTCTCACCATCCATAAGTTGGAATTCTAGCCAATGTGTTGACACATTCTCCACACACTTCCTATTGTATTCCCAATTAATTGGATGCCTTCCTTTTCAACCTGAACACTACACCAAGAATATAATTTTGTGGTGTTCATTAGTGTTAGCAAAAAGGTTGCAGTTCAAGATTTATTTAAAGGTAGGAAGCTTTTAGTACCTGTGTGGCTCATAACCTTTTCATATTCGTATCTTGCCATATCCAACCATGTCCTAGTTTCATACATGACTTGCTTACTAGCATTCATTCCTATAACGAGTTCTTATCTTTTAATTCTTTGGTTATTACTCCATAACCAAATTAACATGACATTCTACTATGTCAGTGTGTGCATTCAGAAGCTAAAAAGATTTGAATTAAAACAGGCCTCCAAACTTGACCACATCCATTGGTATGCATTCAAATAATATAATCATGTGATTTTATAAAATAACTTTGGCTAAGGAAATTCTTACCTAAATTCCTTCAGCGATTATGCAAAAAGAGTAATAAAAACTCATACCTGCATGACTTCCATTAATAAATTTTATACTACCTGAAAGTTTGATGTCAGTAGAAGCTTTCATGCTTCTTTTATCAAACTTATGACTAGCACTCCAACTCTCTATTGCTTCCCTCCTTATGCAACAACATCACCAACTACACTTGCAAACATGAAAGCATTCTTTCCTCTAGCTGACCCAACAAGCCGTAACAGACTTGCTGACATAGAAATTGCAGCAACTTCTTTATCCCTATAAAAATTTTCCTTGTTGATCCCAGAAGTCTACAATTCTTCCCGGATTCCTGAATCTTCTTGTGCTCTCATTGTAGTCACTATACATGACTATTTCTTCCCTGAGCACTTCGACGCAGTGCTCCTACCTCAGTGGGGTTTGCTGACGTCCCGATCAAAGAATATTTCAATCTTCTGAGTCAAATTGACTCTTCGGGCTCGTGATTGAATCTAAAAAAATTATACACAGGCCCCATTTTATCCTTTAGGCACAGGTCCTGTCAGACCCGTGGGCTATTCCTGCATGCTTCCAAAATCCAAGTTTTAGGCTTTAGCCCCTTTTCATTAGCCCTTTACATCATATGACCCTAGGTTATGACCTCATGGAAAACTATGATTGCAGGCGTGGGAAAGACTGGTTTTAGGCCAACTTTCTTTTCACCCCGCAATTCACCTCCAGCTGCCACACATCACTTTTTTAAAACCATGGTATAAATTGCAGCCCGCTCTCAAATCTTTAACATCCGAGCAAGTTTTGGCCCGACAATCCAATTCATTTGTCGATCTCCAATCCCTTGGCAATGATCCGTGATCAACGACTGCTATCCATCTCCCCTTTTCTACCTTCTTTCCTCCTTCCACACGTGATCCTAGATCTACACGATCTGTTGACACATAGATACCTTCCAAATCAATGACTACGGTTGATTCCGGATCACCGACCCTCGGGAGTTTCAACTCTCAACTATCTTCTTTTCCCTGTATGACAATCTTTCAGAGTGGAAGATCTATTGACACATGTCCTCAACAATCAGACGGTTCTAATGAACTCCAACTCTCCGACCTTTAGGATTTCTCATGTCTCCACACACACAAATCTCCGGAGTGAATTTCCCCGTAGTGATAGATCTTTTTCCACACATCCTCTCCAAATAAATGACCCTGGTTCTCTTCGAGACTTCGGCTCTTTCCAAACAATACCATATCAATGGTCCTTTGACCTCCTCCTCAATCAATGATCGAGATCTCCTTCGGGACTTCGACACTTTCACCATCTACTTTCCTCCGGAGTTCCATATTTGGCACCACCCATCCACTTTCAGATCAACGGTTGTCCAACAGAGTGAGTCTCTGTCCTCCACGTGTCTCCTCACAGATCAACAATCCACGTTCCTTCCTTCAGGTCAATGACCCTTAAACGTTTCGGGCTTTGGCGATTCGGGACATCCTGAAACACAACTTCACAAAAACCCCGAAGTACGATTCTACGAATTTTGCGATCTGGTGACATCTGTCCAACCCAAATCAATGGCTCCCAGCTACTTCGTCTATTTGGGCTTCGACGATTTCAAAACTCAAACAAAAGTCTTGAAACGATTCCTTTGTTCTACTAGACACTGATCTAATGATCCAAGATCCTCCCTACAACTGATCTGACAGTTGTTGTCACTCCTCCTCCTCCTAAGATTTTGACTTCTTCCGCCTTGGAAGATTTGTTCAGTGTTCAAAGGCTTCGACCTTTGACCTTTCTCCTGTGAGTCCACCTCTTGGATCTCATCTTCGTTCTCGTAAGCGTTATCTCTTCTGAGCTTTAGGACTTAGAATGAGTTTGTTTCCCATGCACTCCTTGCATTATCTCTTCTGAGATTTTCAGTTTACTCAGTCTCCTAAGGGTCTCAGCCCTTCCATTTCCTTTCAAAGGAAAACTTTGTGCCCTCCTAGCAACCTTTTGCTCAAAGAACACCTTGCTAAGCATTTTCTACAGAGTGTTCAACATCTCTGTGAGTATCTTCCTTTGATACTCTTCTCCCTGAAATCGACAAAGAGTTCTCTCTGTGCACACTTTCACTCACTTGATGCCCACCTGATAGAGCCTTACAGAGTTCTCAGTGACTCCATCTCTCTCTGAACTCAACACAAAGTTCTCCTTGTGCACTCCTTACACTTCTACTGATGAAGGTTCAACGGTATCTCTCTTGAGCTTCTATGAGGTTAACTTACCTCTATCACTCCTTGCAGAAAATGTGCACTTCTTGCACTTGAAAAATCAAAGAAGAAAAATAATTGAAACTTATTCAATACTTCACTAGTTTACGCATTCAAACCATGAACAACATATAAAAACATAATAATGAACACAAATACATAAACACACTATATGTAGGAAAACTACTTTTCTATTATCTCTGTGAGTGTCTCCTAAGCGCTCTATGAAAATTTGACTTGTTTTTAGCACTCTCTGAAATCTACAAACACAACGTGTAGTCAACCGGAATTTGTCAGACCATCATTCCTTAAAAAATCCCACAACATTCATAAACCAAAATGATTTAAGAAAATGTTTAGATTTCATTTTCTTCCCGAGCTCTTCTCTGCTCTGTAATAATTTTCGAGCACTAGCCCCTTTCTCTTAGTCCCCAATCCATGTGATCATGGGCCATGACCAAGCGCTGGATCACTAGGTGCTTACCCGAGCCTTTAGCTTCGGAAGATTTCAAAGCACCACACAACAATATCTCGGAGTTCCAGATTACCGAACTTGTGACATAGGGAGGATTAACCGTCCATGTCTACTCAACATCCGACAACTGACACTTACTATGGAACATGAGGTGTCTGAGTTCCGGGTCTTTGGGTCTTCAAGACTTCAGATCTTCGAAGGATCTCGCATCCACACATCCGAACTATTAATCTTCGAACATTCCCAATCACCTTTGGTGACGTCATTACGTCACATCACTTAATGTTTTCCAATTGCGAGGGCATGCAACGGTGGTTTTGAGCAACCCATCTTTCATCCCGCAATTCTTCCGACTCTAACATGTAACCCCTCGATGAAACTAGGATTTGGATTGCAGGACCGCCTTGGATAATTAACTTCCATGCAAATTGGGTCCCCGTAATTCCTCCTAGCCATCGATCTGGATGTATCATGATCAATGTCAGTGTGGGTCTTCCGACCTTTAACTATGTTACGTAACCTCGGCCCCACTAACCCTTCTCATACGAAAATCCACATGGCATTATACTAGAGGTTGATATGTCGCCCATTCAGATGGGTGACATGCGTCACGTTCCAAATGGAATTTCAATATTCCACGGGTTCGGAACCCACTTACACGTGGCACACATCCCATGTGTCCACATCCATCCAAGTGGTGTCATCATGAATCAATACCTTGGCTCTTCGGGAGATTTTTCCCTTCACTACTGCATTTGACCTTTTTAACATTGTCTTGATCCAATAGTCGAGCTCTTCTCCCTAGATCTACAGTGTAGATCCACTTCGGGGCTTCAGACCTTTGGGCTTCGGGCTTTCTCTTATTTTGCATCAACTTCACCGAAGTCACGATTTTCAAAGGGCTTCCAGGTTAACTCCTCTACACCTTCCTCGGATCTGACGGTCGTAAGGGATTTCACTTCATTTCAAACAGATCCTATGATGCAGAATAGACTTGGTTACTCTACGGATTTCCAAAGGAATTCATGGCTAACTACCTCCAAACATTACCAGATCTGATGGTCGTGAAGGATTTTCCTTCTCTTGAACAAATCCTAAAGTCCACATTACTCAGTGGCCCAATACCACTTTTTTCATGGTTTTACGACACCACTAATCCTCCTGAGCTTCGTAACACGACCAAGGTAACTTCTTGGCACTCAGGAAGGTTATGAGGTTCGAAATTGGTCCTCGAGACAAAATTTCCACTTGAACGTTGAGTTCAATGACCACTTACCGAACCCATCCAGGCTCTGCGTTGAAACCTTGGGTCAAAACTTGAGTTTTGTCCATTTCAACAATAAATCCTTTCAAAACTCTTGCTTCAACTTTCACTAACATGGCTCATCTAGGCTCAGTGTTGAAAACCATGCTCTTATACCATATTGTAACATCCCCGACCCTCCAGAGATCGAGTAATGCTACCATGCGGAATATACACTTATATGATATATATGCATTTTAATGAATTTAAACCACTTAATCACGATAACACGAAATTACTGCTACCAGTTCAGATTCAAACAAAATTAATAGTAAATCTACATGCAACGGAATACATGATAACATTCAAGCATCACAAAACATGCATAAAATACATAATTAAGCACAACAATGATACTTATCTTTTAGATGGAGTAAATCCACCAACTGCTTGCAGACCTTCCACGAACCTCCTAGCCTTAGACCTCATTGATCATCACTCTCAGCAGTAGTTCACCCCTGAGTTGGGACTAAACTCCATCAGACAAGGGAATTCTAGGCTTGGCAAGGACAACAAGGAAGTTGCACAAAGAAACAGGAAGGATATTTTATCCCAAGAGCCACTTACGCCCACATCTCATAGATCCTCATTCCCCACATGCTTGCTCCACCCCAGGAGAGTACACCTTCACTACTACAAGTCCATCGACCAGTACACCTCCCTGACCTTGGGCTTTAGCAACAGGCTAGACCAGAAGTCTCAGAGTATTGCAGCTACTACGAGACTCCCTTCCAAGAGAACTCACTTCCCACCAAACTCTCTCTCCTATGAGAGTTGCTCACAGGCCTGACATTCTGGTTCTTCAATTCAGCCCCTAAGCAATACTACAACAACATTCAGCTAGCATACAGGTGATAGCAAAAATAGGAACAATTATGGACACCAAAAAATGACAACAACCTAACACTAAGACACAACACGGCTCAGGCGAACACAAGGCAACAACCCCAAATAGTTAAGGCACAAACTCGGACTTGTAGTGTGGATAAACATGGGTTCACAGAACACACATGTCTGCTTTTCCCTCCCTGACTGGTTTCTCAAATGTGTGAGGTTATGCAGTGGGCAAATGCAGAGGCCCCAATGGGTTAGATGATGGATGTGAAATGGAAAACGAACCTCCTTCCCATGAGCGGTTTTCTCAACTGTGCGTAGGTAACCAGAGGTCGACGTCCGAGGCCAACAAGTTTAGGCCAAGGATGGAAGAATGGGGAGTGAACCCCCCAACAAAGCTGACACTTCAACTTTTAACTACATGAGCCCAGGTCGACACTTGTCTTCCTGGAGCTTCATGCACTCCATTTAACCTATGCCCCCTTTCCAGGAACTTAGGACAATATTCATCAATTGTCCACCTTAGCCTTTAGGAAATAATATTAAAATATCATTCCTCTAGAGGTAATCCCCCTATCTTAGCCCCTAGGCCCAAATACATAGCCCCCTCCCTTGCCCAACCTTGTGGAATCTTAGTCCCCCATCACTCTTTCTTCGTGGTCGGTCTACACGCAACGATGTTTATATTTTATTAATGATCTGCATAATTACATATAAAAAATCAGGGTCCTAGCCTTTAACACTTAGGCTCTTCGACCTAATAAATACATAATCCCACCAACTTATCAACACTCGGCTCACCAGCCTACAAAACTTGTTTACAATTCATAAATACAATTGGGGCTTGTCCTTGGGGTATTACACCTTAGGAAGAAATGGTCTCCATTGTGTTGAGTGCTCGGGGGAGAGGGAAAAGAGTTTGTTGAATCAACATCTTGATGAGTTGCTTGCCTTGTTGGAGAAGTTGTGTTGCTTATATTTTTGAAGGCTTTCATGAACCTGTGGTTGGAAGGGTTGGACCTTTTTAACCAGTCTAGCTACATGAGATGTCTGTGTGTAGAATAAATCTTTGCGCTTTGCTATAGTCTTGTCGACATGCTTCTATTGGATAGAAGGTGCTCAGGCCAAGGCTATAGTGGTTGCAATATCCTTATGTTCACCTTTTGAACAGATTGTGAAGAAGTTAAATTTTGTAGTATGAGATACTACTTCGCGACACTGTTTAGGTGGAACAGTAGTCAGAACCACCTCTGGTATCTTGTAGAGATGACCCCATAGTGTAACAATGACACTACGGGGTCGAGACTCATAGATAGAATGATGCTTCCACATATATGGATGGCCCAAGAGAACATCACATACATTCAGTGGAGCAACATCACATAATACCTCATCCTTAAAGGGTTGGATGCCATATGACAATCGAAAATGTTGGCTGACACAAAGATCTCATCCCTGGCGAAGCCACCCGATGTTGTATGGTTGTGGGTGTGGTGTTGTCAACAATCCCAGTTGTTTGACGACCTCTGCTGTGATGAGGTTCTTCTAGCTTATGCTATCAACAATAAAATGCAGCGGGGTCCCTTTCACCCACATATGTGAATGAAAAAGGCGCTCCCCCTCTTTAGGATCTGTTGGTTCTTCTAGTTGAATTGTTGCGGTCATGACAATAGCGGTGGGGTCTGTGTCAATGATCTATCTTATGTCAGTATTTTCTGAATCAGATTCTGAATCAGGGTTCGACTCCTTGTCTTTTATTTCAACCACCAATGATTGTTTTGAGCGACATTCATCGATGCTGTGCCAGGGGCTTTTGTGGAAATCACACCATTTTCCGGTGTCCTTCTTCATCTTCCTGTGACCCTTCTTTTCTTGTGGCTTAGACTGGTTTTCAAGAAGCTGTTTGTTCGGGTTTTATTTATCATACTTTGGTTGTTGCAGATTTGCATACTCAAACTCCCTTTTGTTTTGGTGCTTAAATTTCTTCTTGATTTTAACAACATATCGATAAACAACACTGAGTGATGAGATGTCTAGAAAATCCATTATAGTTTGGATGTATCTATGTAGAGTCCCACGATATTTCAGAACCAAATTTCGTTCAGATTCTTTGAGACCCAACTTGGTGCGCAAGGTATGGAAGGTATTGGTGAAATCCGGAACTGCTTGGCCTCTCTCTTGCTGCAGTGTGGTCCATCTCATATAATGTTCCTCATAGTTGCCAACAAGGTAATATCGTTCCTTTACCGTGTCCACAAAAAAATCCCAAGTGGGATCGGCCCCACATATTCTAGACTATTCTATGGAACTTTCCTCCCATTAATTTTCCCACCAATGTTTGACATGGGGGAGATATTTAAGGAGTGCAAAGGTGATCTTTTTCCTGTCAGAAAAATGGTGAACAGAGAAATAACCTTATAGTAGATTTAACCATTTTTCTAGGGCATCCATATCTATCTGACCTTCAAATACAAGAATATAAAAATTAACCCGTACCTTGAAAGGAGAGGTACTTACAAAGTGGTTGTCTGATGAATATGCGCCCATTTCTATTGGCAGGCATTGAAGGATGTGGGAAAAATTCACAATCATTTTGTCCCTCTGTCGCGTGAGAGCTTTCTCAAGCAACAGATTGATAGAATCGTTTGCTCCATCGTTTTTCTTTTCATCCACCATGGAGGGTTTCTTGGGCATCTGAGAGCGATTGTCTTCAAGAGAGACAAGCTTGAGACCCAACTTTCTATACTCGGACCTCGTCGGGGACATGCACTAAAAAAAAAAAGGATCAAGAACAACCTGCTCTGATACCACTGATCTAGATTATTTTCGGCATGAAATGAGAGCGGAGATATAATAAAGAAATGTATAGAGATATATCGGATATCCAATAATATAAAAGAAATGTATCAGAGATGCAACCATAAACACATAGATACAGTAATACACAATTTTCTATTAATGCGCGAAAATGTACAAAGACTGTAAAAATACAGAGTGAAAGACTCGCTAGAATGGTGGCAGCTTATCTCTGAGAAGAGATGTGTCTGCTACTCGCATTCGCTAGAAGAGGATTTTACAATGAGGCTCCAAAGGCCACTTTATCATAAATAAAATCCAAAACCCTAACCCCAGAAGATGAAAATCCAACAGTTTTGTGGACCCTATTTTGGGTAGTTTGGTGTATCAACTTCCCAAGGGCATAACTTTGGCATACAATCTCCGTTTGGGGCACACAATAGCTCGTTGGAAAGGTATTGTCGAGGATATTGATTTAGGGGGCTCAATTAGAGCCTTTGGCTATGATTGAGATCCTCTATCATGAAAAACATTCATTTAGGCCCTCAAAATGGCCCGAGAAGTTAAAAACTGCTAAAAATAGTA
>WSFP011510474.1:0-13134 GCA_009831015.1 Picea engelmannii
CTGCTTGATACTTTGCCTCTTGGAGTTGTGACTCCAGTTCCTTCAGTTCTATATTCTCAACGAGTTTCTCATAGGTCTTGGTACTGTGATCAGTGAGTTTCTTACATTCCATGGCGAGGAATTTGATTCACTCAATTGTGCTTCGAGCAGTTGCTTCTCTTTGATCCCTCACATCCTGCAGGGTTTTGGGCACTATGCGGAGCTCTAAGTCTACTATTCATTGTTGTAGCTGCTAGATAGCTTCTGCAAGATTCTCTATTTGATGCGTGACTTAGTCTTCTGATTGTGGCTCTAAGCCTATCACAGATCAGAGTGCTCTATTGACTTCTTCCTTCACTCCGAGTTTCTCTGGGAGCAACTGTTCTTTTTCTTGTTGCATCTGTACTTTCTCTTATTCAAACTTTTCCTGGAGAGAAGCCTTCTCTTTTTATGCAACTCTACGTTGTTCTATGATTACAACTTTCACTTACTTCAATGCATGGGTGGCTTGTTCTGTTTCTTCTTGAGCGCGACGAAGGTGAGCTTTGACCGCATCAGCTAGTCGGTGGAGTTGGGATGGCTCATCTCCCAATTATGGTTTTGCTGATGGTAGGGGCGCAGTGGAGACTGTGCGACTGGATTGAAGGGCATGTTGTACCCCTCAAAGTTTGACCTCAATTTTATCATACATTTCCTCCTTCTTGGCTTCTTGTTTCTCCACGATTTTCAGCGAAGCATCGTTTAGAGCTGCGATGATGAAGTCAAAATCATCGACAGTAAACACAGTATTCATCTGGGTCACGGTGGATTTCAATTTCTTCTGGGAAGAAGGTTTCAGGGGAGAAACCATCCTCTTCTTCAGGGGATAAACCTTGTCTCTGGGTGGTGTTACTTTACCTTGCTTCTGTTCATTTCCCTTGCCATTTATCTCTTCTACTTCGTCATCACCCCCTCGGTCAGGTGATTCTGAAGTTGTCTTTCTTGAGGCACTGCTTAAATATTAGAAATCTTCGATCTTCTTCATTCTGATGGGCCCAAGTGTATCATGTTATTTATGCGTGGTCTTTGGACTATGAGGGTCAGACATCTCTGTAGGGTCTGCAGGAATAAGGAGGTCTGCGGACCATTAGTGATCTCTTCCAGGTCTTCTTCCATGAGTTTGTAGTACGACTGAAGTTGCTCCTTATGTTCATCATATCATGTTGTTATGTAGATGAAGTATCGATCTATGTAGAACTTCATCAGGGTTCGGAACCTCTATAGGGTGTTCAGAGTCATGCGAGGTTCAACTACGATGGCTCTCTTCAGCTGAAGATAATATGTATGAAAAACAGTGTTTGACTGCCAATTTGTTTTCATATCACTCGAGTACCAGAGTGTGGTGAAATTCGCAACAAGCGGCTCGAACGGTTCAATATCCGGAAAGGTCACACCTTCCGGCATCTCCCAAGAAACAAAGGTAGTGAGGATCAGGAGCCAGCTAAAGTGAAAATCATAGCCCTAATCCTATGCTTCGCGAAAGTCTAGTTCTAGTTGATTAACTAGGTACTTCACCCAGTTCATCTGCAGGCCTTCAACGCACTTCCCTGCGAGATCAATGACAAATCATGTGACCTACGTAGGTCTGTTATTCCTCACTAACTTTTCGGCTATTAGCTGGTAGGCTAGGTGCACAACGCCATTCTGGATGGAGACTACGTTGTAGCCTCGCATCCCCTTTTCAACATTGTCGTATGTATCTTTGATCTTCTGTGCTAGTGCGCGATCTATGGATTTTCCTGGATAGAACTCCTGTGGGTCGATTCCTTGCATAATTAATCTAGTGATCCTATGGATCAGCGTCAGATAGAATGTAATACAACGGTCTAGCCATAAGTAACCTCCATGGTAACATGAAAGTAATAGCTTGACACCGACGTTCACTTCTTGGTGCCTTCAAAAGTGTGGGATTTTCATTACATTTAGAAGGGTGGACTACGTGAGGTTCATCGTCCACGGTTGGGGGATTATATTTGAGTTCTTCCCCTTCATCTTGGTCAAGTATTTGTATGGGGTGAGCATGCTATAGTTCTTGCGATCTCCGAGGTTGAAGTCACTGAACTTCAATGCTGCGATCTTGTCATTCTATGCACGAACTGCGCGTATCCCCTTTGAGAGGTACGCAGTAACCATGGAGTAATAAAAATCTCTTGGCACACTATCTCGACTCATCGCATCGGCCAGAGGCGGGATGTAATCGGGAAATATGGTCAGGATCAACTTCGCATTTGCTAGGTCATCTCTATGTTTGGTTCTCTTTTCAGCTGATGGTCGAGATGATCCAGCTTCGCGAGAATTCAATGAAGAGGCTTGCACTCCTCTTGTCGATGACACTTGAATACTTGCAAACTTTCTCTTTTAGACATTACTCTTTCAGTCATTAGGTCAATGAGAACTTCTTCGACAATTTTCTCTGCAGCACTAAGCTCATCTAACATGCATGCTCATGGTTGAATATCTTGGGTTCGAAGAGTAACTAGTCAATGCAACAGGATGGATGGCAATAGTGCGATGATTACTGTGTGAAATCAAATAATCTACGAACTCAGATTCACATTTATAAAAAGTGTTCTCAATGCGTGGCACGATGGGATAAATAGATAACTTGGCAATGAATCTCTTGCAATGGGTGAGAAGCCTTCATTAACTCAGTTATGTCCATTATGGCGCAGTCCCAACGGTCTGGTGGCTAAATTTTCTGATCATAAATTCATTTCTACCCGTTCGGGTCGTCGGTCTAATGGTTATACTATTCCCAATGGCTATATTGCATTGCCATGGTGAAGTGCCATGTGGTGTTGTTCTGATATCCCGACGAAGTTCCAATTTTGCAAATTTTCCTTCTGCAAAGTTCCCTCTGGAACTTTCTGTAAATTTTCGGTCTTAGCTCTCTTCTTACTTAGTTTTTGGGCCTTCTTTCCAGTGAGCTTCATCTCAGTATTCCTTTTTCCATTCTGATTCTTATATTCTTTTGGCATAGTAACTTCATGTTGTTGATATTCTTTCCTAGAAATTAGGGCTAATACTTCATCTGTATCTGGAATAGGTACTTCAGTCTTCTACGGGTCTTCTAGTATTGTTCCCACTTCAAAATCCAAGTATTTGGTTTTAAATAGCTTCTCTTGGTTCTGTTGTTCTTCGATCAAGTGTGTGATCCTCCTAGTCATGAAATATTTTAAATCTTGCTTCTTCTACTCTAACATTTCTACTTATTTCCTTCTGGCCTGATCTCCTTCAATCCAAGGTTTTCCTAGCAACATAACAAATGGAGCGTTGTTCTCAATAAAGTTAAGAACTTCAAATTCTTCGTCTGTCGAAGTTCCATGAGCACTCATAGATATCTGGGTAAGTCTTCCACATAAGGTTATCAATTTTCCTCTGAATAATCCTATTCCTCCCAATGAAGGAATCATAGTAGGCTTTCCTAGAATTTCCCAAGTTCTTTTTGTCATAATATTCACCTGTGTTTCCTCATCCAGAACAAAATCAATGTCGAAGTCTCCTATTCTTACTTCAATGCATTCTTTTTGTTTGAAGATCTCTGATAAGCTGATATGTTGGTGGTCATTCAGGGTTTCTTTCATCTATAGTAATACATTTTCTGATTCTTTCTGGGGTTCTATCATAATCTCAGTTTCTTTACCTTTCTCATGGTCTCCTTGTCTGATATTCATCCTTTCAATCTTGGCAATCATTCTAGGGAAATCCAAAACTTCATGGTCCATAGCTTTGCAACAGAGGCAACTGGGTCTTCTTCCAGGGCATTCCTTAGTAAGATGTCCTGGTTTTCTACAACTGTAACAAAGAGTTAATCTTCTCTTTCTCTTAAATGATCCCCAACCTTTTTTGTACTACGCACTAGGATCATGGTAGCTAACCTGCAAAAAAATCTTTTTAGGATCCTGCATCCATTTGTTAGTCCAAACATTCTCTCTATGCATAGGTATAGCATATCTTTCACTATTCTTATCAGATCTACTCATATCAAATATTCTTTCATCTATCAGTGCCCTAGTTTTCAAGATAGGACAAATCTTATCAAACATACCTAGATCCATACTTTAGAAACAAAAATTTCCACTAATCTTATCTTCAACAGAGCACAAAGCTTCCAAATCTAAAAATTTTCACTATTCTTACCTTTATCAGAGCACAGATCTTGCAGATCTTACCTCTTTTCTTCAGATCTAACCCTTCTTGGCATAAAGCTTCACAGATCAAGTAGAATACTGCACACTAGAGCGATAGATCTACGCATAGGGATTTCACAATTTCAGGTCAGATCTTCGCACAAATCTTCTTTTTCCTCATTTCCCAACAATCATAGTTTCATGTTTTGACAATGGAACCATTAGTTGGCACAGGGGAAGACCCAGGGTTCAATGCTACAACAACACACCAACAAAACCATAACTATCGGCCCTTTCGACAACACCTGCGAAACATATGAAGTCTCACCCAAGGTAGAGGCAGGGGTGGTTGCAAGACTCAGATGTCTGCAACCTTAGCTGGGACATAGATCTGTGATTCTAACACTTGACAGAGCACTCAACAGTTAACATTCATCTATATCCAGTCTTAGTTACAGTGTGGTTAAACCCTAGCTACAGAGCATCACAATATTCATTCATATCTAAGGTATTTAAGAACTAAGCATATCCCAATAGGTCAGATTCATACTATTAATCACATAACATTAACATATCTATCTACCATTCATCTATATTGAAGCACTAAGCACATTAACATATAAACACATCAACACATCGCACAAAGCAGAGAAACACAACATGTACATGGTTCACCCCCACCCTGGGGCTACGTCCACCAACTCTTTGTCTTCTTTATTAGCTTCTTCAATCAGTTACATGCACAAAGCCTAAAAAACCCTACTCCGCAGAGGACAGGGGATTTGCGTAGCTCACTAGATCCTCCTTCCTCAAGTAGATCTAGGCACACAACCTTCCACAGTCTCTTACAATGACTTGCACTAAGATCTACAAGTCTCACATAGCATGCACAAAGCACTTAGCACTCTTGATAACCTAGATCCAACTCTATCACTTAGCCATTCCTACTCACTACATCACCTTAGCATCTATTTATACATACAAAATAGGCCTAAGCATGAGTAAACCCATGGGCCAACATCCCATACCCATTACATAATCCCAAATCCCAAAAAGGGCCCTAAAAGGGGCTGATATCCTGCAATATCTGCTTCGTCTTGTGCTTTGCCTTCGATAGCCTATTGAAGTCCCAAAATTAGGTCAACATGACCAAGGATCCTCAAAACTTGGTCAAGGGCCAACAACACACAACACAAAATATATGTGGTTCACCCTCTCTCTAGGGCTACGTCCATAGAACTGTGATTTATAATATATTAAGATGAAGCATACAATTCTTGTCTGCGCTCTCAGCTAGCATATCTTCTTTGTTCTCCTCTCTCTCCCCTCCCTTCTTGTGTACCCAGCTATAGGACTAATCTTTGCACCTTGTTGAAGATCTTACAATACAAGAAGGCTCTTACACTTAGCACTTCTTTCTCACACAATAATAATCATTGTTGGCTTAGGGGAAGACCCAGGGTTCAACACTACAACAACGCACCAACAAAACCCTAACTACCAGCTCTTTCGACAACACCTGCGAAGCAGATGAAGTCTCACCTGAGGTAGAGGCAGGGGTGGTTGTGAGAATTAGGTGTCTACAACCTTAGCTGGGAAACAAATATGTGATTATGATACTTAATAGACAACTTAGCACCGTCAGTTCCTTAATATGCAATCAATATCTACTTCGCTAATAAAATAGAGCTTCACAACATTCAAACTGATCTAATGTATTTAAGCACTTAGCATAGGTAAATAGATCAGATCTAGTAGATCAAGCACTAAACATATTCATACAGATCAGATCTAACATTCTCACATATCATTAGCACTAAGCATAAGAATATTTGTCTAATCATCTCAAATCACTTAGCAAATAACATATAAACATATCAGAACATCACATAGAGTAGAGCACAGGGGCAGACCCAAGGTTCAATGCTACAACAACTCACCAAAAAAACCCTAACTATCGGCCCTTTTGGCAACACCTACGAAGAAGATGAAGTCTCACCCAAGGTAGAGGTAACGGTGGTTGCGAGACTCAGGTGTCTGGAACCTTAGCTGGGACACATATATGTGATTATGATACTTAATAGAGAACTTAGCACCGTCAATTCCTCAATATGCAATCAATATCTACTTCGCTGATAAAACAGAGCTTCACAGCATTCAAACTGATCTAATGTATTCAAGCACTTAGCATAGGTAAATAGATCAGATCTAGCAGATCAAGCACTAAACATATTCATACAGATCAGATCTAACATTCTCACATATCATTAGCACTAAGCGTAGGCAGATTCATCTAATCATCTCAAATCACTTAACAAATAACATATAAGCGCATCAGAACATCACACAGAGTAGAATAACACAGTATTTACGTGGTTCACCCCCACCCTGGGGCTACACCCACCAACTCTTCTTCTTTATTAGCTTCTCAATAGGTTACATGCACAGAGCCTCTGAACCCCTCTCCGCATAGGACAAAATATCTACGCAGCTCGCTAGATCCTTCTTCCTTGCATTACAGCACAAAGCCTTCCATTATCCATTACAACCACTTGCACTTAGCTCAGAAATTCTCTTACAGTCATGAAAAAAGCATTTACACTCTCTACTTTCACTTAGCATACATTCACATCTGAATAGCGGCCTAACATCACATAAATGCCTCTCCTTACATTGCCTAGAAATTTATTTATATATTACAAAATAGGCCTAAGCATGGTAAACCCATGGGTCGACATCCCAATCCCATTACATAATCCCCAAAACCAAAAAAGGACCCAAAAAGGGGCCGAGATCCCGTGATCTATGCTTCGTCTTGCACTCCTCCTTCGATAAGCTGTCAAAGTCCAAAATAGGTCAACATGACCAAGAATCTCCCAAAACTTGGTCAAGGGCCAACAGGCCCCCAACACTCACTTGTGACTCATCCCAAGTCACTCTGGTCTGACTAGTTCTGCCTTGAATGCCTCGAGTTGCTTCGACCTACTATTGTGCTATGGCCTCTTGCTCGGTGAACTCCTGGATTATTGTGTCATTCACTGGCCCTTCTAGGCGTTGTTCTGTTGTGGTGACAACCTGTTCTAGCTCTGCTTCTCAGCTCTCGACCTCTGTGAACAATTGGCACACCTTATCTTGTACTAATTGGAGCCGTTGAGTGACTTCCATAAATTTTCTTTGAATCATATGGATCTGTTGTTGGGTAGTGCATTACTCTTGAGACCGCTTCATTCTTTCTACGATCGACAGGGCCTTCAGCTGCGCCTATAGTGTGTCTGCATACTTCTTCGCTTCCTGGAGCTATGACTCCAGTGCTTGCAATTCTAGATTCTCGGTGAGGTTCTCATATGTTTGGGAACTGCAGTTACTTAGCTATTTTCATTCCAGGGGAAGAGCTTTTAGTCTGTCAACTGCACTGTGGGAAATTGCTTCTCTTAGGTCCCTTACGTCTTGTGGGGTTCCAGGCACAGTGCATAGTTCCAAATATACGATGCGTTGTTTTAGCTGCTGGATCACTTCTTCAAGTTGTGTCACATACTATGGAACTCACTCTTCGGTCTTTACTTCTACGACTATCACAGAGAGAATTTCTCTGTTGACCATTTCCTTTACTTCGAGTTTCTTTGCAAGCAATTGTTCCTTACTTTGCTGCAGCTGTGATTTTTCTCCATCCCACTTTGCCTGGAGGGCAAGCTTTTCCCATTCTGCAGTACTGCGTTTCTCTAGGAGGACTCCCTGTACTTGTGCTGAATCCGGAGTGGCTTGCATTGTTTCCTCTTGTGCTCATCAAAGGTGAGCTTCGACTATATAAGCTATTCGGTGGAGTTGAGCTGGCTCATCTCCCAGTTTTGGTGTTCCTAGTGGAAGAGGTGCAGTGAAAAATACATGGCTGGACTGTAGTGTCTGCTGCACCCCTTGAAGTTCAACTTCAATTCGATTGTACATATCCTCCTTCTTAGCCTCTTGTTTTTCTTCTATCTCCAGTGAAGCATCATTCAGGGCTGCTACGATGAAATCAAAGTCATTTGGGGTGAGGATAGTTTGCAACTTGGTCATTGTTTCTTTTGACTTCTTCTGGGAAGAAGGCTTCAGAGGGGAAACCTTCCTTTTCTTCGAGGGGTCATCCTCATATCTAAGTGGTGTTACCTCACCTTTCTTTTTCTCAGCTTCTATTTCATATATCTCTTCTCCATCACCCCCTTGATCCGGTGAGATGGAAGTCGTCTTCACAGATGTATTGTCTAAATCTTGGACCTCTTCAGTCTTATTTATCTTGCTAGGCCTGGGTGTATCTAGCTTAGTTTCTGGGCTGTCTATGTTGGATGTCTCCATAGGGTCTGCTGGAATAAGGAGGTTCATCAACCATTCCTTGGCGATCTCCTCCAAGTCCTCCTCTGTCATCTTGTAGTAGGACTACAACTATTTCTTGTGTCCATCGGTGCGCGCTGTGATATAAATGAAATGCCTATTAGCGCTAAACATTATCAAAGGTTGGAACCTGTGTAAAGTATTCAGAGTTATGAGAGGCGCATACTATATGGATACCTTCTACTGGTTGTAGTATGTGTGGAACACACCATTTGAATTCAATTACTTATTCATTTCAGTGGAATACCACAATGTACTGAACTTTGTGGCCAAAGGTTCAAAGGGCTCGATGTCCAGGAAGGTCGCACCTTCCGGCATCTCCCAGGAAATGAAAGTGATCAGGATCAATAACCAACTGAAATGAAATTTGTACACTTGATCCTGGGCTTCTCTGCAGTCAGGTTCTAATTGGTTCGCCAGGTGTTGTGCCCAATTCAATTGTAGGCATTCCGCGCACTTCCCTGCGAGGTCAACTACAAAACCGATGACTTGGGTGGGTCGGTTCTTTTGTACTAACTTTCCTGCGATCAATTGACAGGAAAGGCACATTGTGCTACTCTGGATAGAAGCTACCTTGTAGAATCACTTGCCCTTGTTGACATCGCCATAGGTGTCCTTGATCCTTTGAGCTAGAGTGCGATCCATGGTTTTTCTGGGATAGAAATCTTGTGGGTCAGGGCCTTGCATACTTAGCCCTGCGATACGAATGATCAATGTTGGATCCACTGTGATACAATGGTTTAACCACAAGTATCTGCCATGGTAACAAGACAACAACATCCTAACACATGCATTCACCTCTTGGTGTCTTCCGAAGTGAGGAATATTCATGACGTTGAGAAGTGTAGACTGCACGAGGTTCATAGTCCATGACTGAGGGATGATATTCGAATTATTTCCTCTGTTCTGGCCAGGTACTTATGTGGGGAAAGCATGTTGTATACCTTCCTGTCACCAAGGTTGAAGTCGCTAAACTTCAACGCTACAATCATTTCTTGGTCTGCACAAACTTCGCATATTCCTTTCGGGAGGTATGCAGTGATCAAGGCATACTCAAAGTCTCTGGGCACACTATCTCAATTTATTTCACCTCTCAGAGGTGGTAGATAGGTGGGTAATATACTCGGAATCAACTTAGCATTCACGAGATTATCCCTATGCTTAGTTCACTTCTCATCTGATGGCCAGGATGGTCCATCTCGAGCAGTTGATGGAGAGGCTGACAATCCTCTCGTGGATGATGCGTGTACACCTGTGGATAATCCTCTCTCTGACATGATTCTTTTAGTCATCAGATCAAGGAGTACTTCTATCACTGATTCTTCGACTGCGTTGAGTTCATTGGACATATGCACTTGGGATTAATTAGATCGGGGTCAAATTAACTTAGACACTACAGTAGAATAAAAAACAAGAGCGTAATGATCACTATATACAATTCACTTAGTCTGCGGGCTCAAACTCTTGGTTAGCAAAAAGTGTTCTCGGTGCATGGAGCAATGGGATAAATAGGTAACTTGACACTGGTTTTCTTGTAATGGATATGAAGCCTCATTAACTCTATTCGTTTCATTATGGCGTCGTCCCACGGTTTGGTGTCGATCCTTAAATTCATTTCTACTCATTCAGGGTGGCAGTCGAACAGTTATAATGTCCCCAATGACTATATTGCTTTGCCATGGCGAAGTGCCATGTGTCATTGTTTTGATATCCCGACGAATTTCCAATTACAAATTTCCCTCCTACGAAGTTCCCTCTGGAACTTTCTATAACTTTTCAATCTTAGCCCTCTTCTTACTTAGCTTTCTAGCCTTCTTTCCAGTGAGCTTTGTCTTGGTATGTCTTTTTCCATTCTAATTCTTATCTTCGTTTGACATAGTCATTGTGCGTTGTTGATATTCTTTCCTAGGATTTAGGGGTAGTACCTCTTCATTATCTGGAATAGGTACTTCAGTCTCCTGTGGGTGTTCTAATGTTCTTGCAGCTTCAACATATGGGTCTCTAGTGTTAAAGGGATTTGATTTGTTCTACTGTTCTTCAATCAAGTGTGTGATCCTTCTGGTCATGAAATCTTTTAAATCTTGTTTCTTCTACTCCAAAATTTCTTCTTCTTCCTTTCATCTGGCTTGATCTCTATCAATCCAAGGTTTTCCTAGTAACATGGTAAACAAGGTGTTGTCTTCAATAAATTTAATAATCTCAAAATCTTCTTCTATCGAAGTTCCATTGGAATTCGTAGGTATCTGAGTGATCTTTCCACATAGGTTTACCAGTTTTCCTCTCAATAATCCTACTCCTCCTAATGAAGGAATCATAGAAGGCCTCCCTATAGCTTCCCAAGTTCTCTCTGTCATGATATTCACCGATGTCTCTTCATCCAGAACACAGTCAATGTCGAAGTCTCCTATTCTTGCTTCGATGCATTCTTTTTCTTTGAAGATCTCTGATAATCTAACATGTCGATGGTCATTCAGGGTTTCTTTCATTTGTAACAATACTTTCTCTGATTCTTTCTGGGATTCTGCTATTTCTTGATCTGCCTTAGGGTTTTCCTGGTTCAGATTCATTCCTTCAAGATTAGCAATCATTATAGGGCAATCCAACACTTCATGGTCCATATCTTTGCAACAAAGACAACCAGGTCTTCTTCCAGGGCATTCCTTAGCAATATGTCTTGGTCTTTTGCAGCTGTAACAGGGGGTTAATCCTCTCTTTCTTTTAAATGATCCCCAACTTCTCCTCTACTGCGCGCTAGGATCATAGGAGCTAACCTGCAACAAATTCTTTCTAGGATCCTGCATCCACTTGTTAGTCCAAACATTATTTCTATGCATAGCTATAACATATCTTTCACTATTGTTGTCAGATCTACTCATATCAAGCCTTCTTTCATCTATTAGTGCCCCAGTTTTCAAGCTAGTATAGAACCTATCAAACATACCTAGATCCATACTTTAGAAACAAAAATTTCCACTTATCTTACTTTTACAGAGTACAAATCTTTCAGATCTAGAATTTTCCTACTATTCTTATGTAACGTCCCTGACCTCACACCGAATGGGCCACGCCACTCCTTGGATGCTTTACTTAGCTCTGAAACCATCTTTGTAACATTCCTAGCCTTCAAATGGCCAGGCTACATGAGGGAACACTTTCGTTCTCTCACCGCGGAACATACTCTAACATACCCAGTATTCAACTGAGCTATGCCACATAAATTTTCCCTTCAAACTGCATGCAATTATAACATATACATACAACACTCTTGCGGAATATTTACATATAAACGTAAATAAACAATTACATTATGTAAATATACAATTTCATACTGAAATAACAGTAAACACAGATATGCAACATATATATGGAAATACCAATAAGCATACAAACAATTATAATCATATATATGATAAATCGTAACATAAGCATGTAAATAACAACGCAACATGTAAATTTATCATCCGATTGGTACTTATCTTGGAAATATTGTCACGAACTGCGTGCAGACCGTCCACGAACCTCGTAGCCTTAAACTACACTGTTCATCACTCTCAATAGTGAGTCACCCCCGAGCTGGGAAGAAACTCCACCCGGGTATAGGGGTTCCTAACCAGGCTAAAGGCTCATATATAATAGGAAAGACTTCATCTCAGGTGCTAACTCAACTAACAGCCTACAAACTCTCATTCCCTACATGCCTATCCCACCCAAGGAAGTGTGCCCCTTCTCTTCTCAACAGTCCTTCGGTTGCCCCACTTCCCTTCCATGGCTTCAGCAATAGGACGAACATGAAGTCTCAGAGAACTGTAGTTGCAATTTAGCACCTTCAGGAAATCAATTCCTAACAATTCTCTCACTCAAAGAATTTCTCATGGGCCTGACAACCCACCTCTTCAATTTCCCATGGGCCTGACAACCCACTTCTTCAATCCTGCTCCCAAGCTAACCAAGTACACCAAATGGAAATGGTTATGGAAATAGGATCATATACAGTGAAATGAATGTCTGAAGGATAATGGACTATGTGAGTGAAATGGTCATGGAATCATTAACTGGATGACTGAATGATAGAAGGAATCATGGGAGAGATGATTGTAAGAATTATGGTGAAGTTGATCGTAAGGATGATCGTAAGAATGATGGTGAAGGTGTCAAAATGAGCTAAGTCCCCACGATATGTATGTGTGTCCCCAACTTGACACTTGTCACGTTGGAAGCTACTTTGGTCCACTTGTCCCCAACTTTAGAACTTAGGATAAAATAATTATCCATACTTTATGTTTTAAGAAATATTAATGTAATATTCCTTTTTGGCTTAAGCTCTCTCTAGATTAGTCCTTTCCCTTAAATTTTGGCCCTCCCTTTCACTAACTGGTGGAGTTTAGTCCCTCATCTCTTTTATCGTGGTCGGTCTGCGTGTAGCGATGTGTTTTATATTAATCATGAGACATATACAAAATAGGTGTACTAGCTTTTAACATCTAGGCACTCCGGCCTAATTCCAAAACATAAGCATCCTAACTTATAATAATTGGCTCACCAACCTACAACACATATCATATACACAAGGCTCACTGACCTCCATACTGCGCGCACTTTAGTTATTGCGTGCAGTATCCGA
>WSFP011510475.1:0-13134 GCA_009831015.1 Picea engelmannii
CTGCAACTCGCTATAACTCTGCTGCAACTCACTATAACTATGTTGTAACTCTGCTGCAACACTATGCTGTAACTGTACTTTCTCCTTCGAATTTTGTGCTGTTACTCCACTTGTTCTTACTCACTATTACTCTGCTGCAACTCGCTATAACTCTGCTGCAGCACTTTCTGTAACTCTGCTACAACTCACTATAACTATGCTGTAACTCTGCTGTAACACTATGCTGTAAATGTACTTTCTCCTTCGAATTTTGTGCTGTTACTCCACTTGCTGTTACTCACTATTACTCTGCTGCAACTCACTATAACTCTGCTGCAACACTTTCTGTAACTCTACTGCAACTCACTATAACTATGCTGTAACTCTGCTGCGACACTATGCTGTAACTGCACTTTCTCCTTCAAATTTTGTGTTGTTACTCCAAGGAGGCTACAATAAACAAGTTCGAGAAATGGTCTTAAGATGTCATTCATAAATATTATAAGTGTTGTCATAATATTGTGTAATATAAATTGCATCATGACTCACTCATGCAGTCCATGTGTTTTTTTGAAAGTAATATTCCAAATTATTCTTTGTGTATATTGTCATATTGGTATCCTTACTTCTAATCCAACTTCATGATAACACATGTTTACAATATTTGGTTGATTAGTTCCTTTATTATTTGTAGGGGATATATATATTACAATATATTAGAATATTAGAATATTACAATGTAATAGTAATGCCATATTACAATGTAATATGGCATTACCATATTACATTGTATTATGGCATACAATATGGTATACCATATTTCATGTAATTTTTTTTTTAAACCTAAAGTCATCATCGCAATATCGACGCAAGTTCGTCGGAAATATTTTACTATTTTACCACAACCGTCGCTATAGCGACGAAACTTCGTCGCAATTTTCCATGAATATTCGTCGCATATAAAACATGTGCGTCGTAAATTTGGTTTTGAGATATTGCACTTGTCAATATTACCATGGATTTTCATCACAAGTTGCGACGAAATTTTGTCGCACGTTTAGCAGCTGCATCGTAAGTTATTGGCTTGGCATAACTTTTCGTCCCAATTGCGACGAAGTTTCGTCGTAATTGCCACATTTATTCGTTGTTATTGCGACGATAGTTTGTCATAATTGCGATGATGCATAGGGTTAACTGATATTGAAAGTGGTGACACGTGGAGAGCTAATTTCGTCGATTTTTCCACCCACACTTGGATCGTGGATATAGCGACGAAATTATTCCAACGAAAAAAAATCTCGGCTTTCATGGAAATTGCGACAGATAAGTGTGGCAATATCAACGAAAAACCGTCGCAAATTTGCTCATATGTACTAGTGTGCCTTTGTAGAGGGTGTGCTACACCTTCATTTTCAATGCATCCTTTTTTCAAGTCCATTTATTTCCATTAATTAATTAAAATCCAAACCCTGGGTACTCCCTATTGGTGAATCGATAAGATGGGGGGTAAGTACCATAAAGTCACTTGAAGCTATAGGTACATAGAGTGACATATGCATGGGAAGAAAGGGACACAACATGAGTGTACACAACTCAACAAGTGGGATATCTATATAGTGTAAATTTTGCTTTTGTAGGTCTTTGATTTTTTAGGAGAAGAATTTCATTGATCTCAAGACCTATTTGGGCAAGCATCTGGAATGTTCATAATTAGGATTTTATATTTTACCAGCTACCACCCCTCCGGGCCTTGAGCCCCTTTTTCCCATGAAATGAGGGACAATCCCTTCTTGGGTTAGTGCACCTGAAAATCCAAAAGGTAAGAAGATGAGGGGATGAAGTGTGGAAGTGACAAGTATGGTCAAGAATGGCATGATGACGCATCAAGGGGAATTCCTAGTAGAAAACCTATTCCTAAGGGTGACCACTTACTAAGGAAAAATGTCAACCACCAAGGTGAAACAAGGCAATGTGCATAATTTCCAAGTAGACAATACATAATCAAAAGCAATTTGAAATTTGATGTGGTGGATACCCTCACGATGAACATGATATCTATGGTGGTGAATTGGGCCTCTATCTATGCAAGTGGACACTGTTGGTCAAGATGTCTCTCGATACTCCATGAATGCAACCTAAGGGTCTCAAGACATCATCTCCTTATTTATCCCTAGGATTTGGGGATAACATAAGATATTGGTGTGGCTTAGGTAAAAATCCCAGGCAATAGAGTAGTCGAGGATACACTAGGTATAAATATGTATCCAACATTATCAATCTCGTACAACACTCATTAATGGAGTAGTGGAAAATTGAGAATTAGACTCCCTTGGCATTGAAAAACCATGCAAAATCATTCTCAATCTCAAATAAATAATTTGGTAGATATTTAAATAACAATGTTCATTTCATCATTCTTAAAGGAAGAAACATGTGAACAATTAACATGCCTTTGATGTTGTTATAAAGTAAGCACACAAGCCTTTATTTTCTTTGGTGCCTCTACTTCTATCACTAGATATGTTCTAATGGGATTTATCCCCACCTATGCCCCTCTCTTTGCTGCCTATGCTTATGCTCCTACCTTATTTATTGGGCTAAGTAAAGGGTTAGGTCGGTTAACTAAATTGGTATCCATACTGGACGTTATTTTCCTCACAACTGTATAGAAGTAAGAAAAATGTATCACAACCTTTCTATATTTGAATAATTTAAGAACTTTGTTTACCTAACGCAAAGAATAAATTTGTTGTCTTTATTGTTTCTAGATATGAGCGATAACAATGGAGGCCTTATGCCTCCATTAGAAATTCTATGATTTAAATATCTCTTAATGGTGATATAGATAATCAAGATCCTACTATAGGACTTGAGCACCAACAAGAATTGAGTCTAGATCCCGATGAAAACTAAATCTATAATGGTTAAAGTGGAGGAGATTAATAGTGACATGGTGAGGGTGCTGGACATGTTGCTGCTATGGATTTTGGAGGTTTATAATTTAAGATTAATCTTACAAAATGTAAGAGAAAGAAAATTTAAAAATAAGCACTAGATGGCTATACCAATATGTCAAAGAATTTTAGATTAAGCACTCAGTGGCTATTGTCACAACATTTGAGATTAAACACTCAATGGCTATTGTTAGAATAAGCGTTGTCTCTTGAAATTGTTTGATTTCATTTCTTTAAATTAATTTGAAATCTTAAAAATATTTCCCTCCACAAGGAAAATTACATATCATAATCTATTTGTAGACAAATATAAAAAACTAGTGAAATGGAATCTCATCATCTATTTGTAAATTAATAAAAAATATATTTTGAAATAAAAAAGTCATTTTAAAAAAAATAATAAAGTTAATAATTTTTTTTAACAAAAACTGAGAGATTTGTATTATCGAAAAAGGGTGTGGCTGAAACCGATGAGGAGTTACAAAGTCTTTCAAAATTTGGGCCAATCCAGGGCCTCAATTAAACCACTACAATAAGCTACTAATGATTGTTTCAAATACTCAAATGAAAAATTTACATAGAACAACCTTACTGAATACACTCGAAAAAAGACTCTGAGGATAAAAGTGAAGATACACTGCATCTAAATTAACCTATTGGGGAAGAGCTCTCGTTTTTGACTGAATTTCCATCCAGACTTCATATTACATTTGGTTGTGATGTGACATGTGATTTCTTCTTCTTCCCGACTGTTATAGCCCTAAATTTCCCTATTCATGCATACATGGCCTTGGCCCTCTTACTTGCATATTTTTCCAAAGCACTGCTGAGGAGCTCTTCTTAAAAAACCATTTTTTAGAAGATGTACGCACCCTGCACCATTAATTACTGTATACATACTCTTTCTGCACCATTATAACTCACGTAAATATGCATGTTGCACCATTACAACCCATGTATACTTGCAAAAGTTGCAAAAAATAAAAAGTTGCAAGGAATTCGTTGAAATTTACGGGCTATTGGAAGTTTCCCAACTAATCCACCTGTTATAGCCTGTTACCCAACTGAATATCCATCCTTTTTTCATATAAAAGGAGGTGTTGGGGTTTCATTTCACATATAAGCATAAGAAAAGTGAAACGTTGCCCGATTTCACTTCCCCTCCTTGCCCAAGATATTGCTGCCAGTTGTGAGAAGTTTCCTCGACATTCCCTCATCGACCCCTTCTTCCTCCATTTAACCCATTCCCTTCCATAGAAGATATTAGAAGGTTGAGAGAAGAAGTTCATACAAGGTGCACTTGGAGCATGGTAAAGAGGAGCCCAGACCAAGTTCGCGGAACGGTGGTCGACTCAAATTGTAAGGTATAATATTTGTATTATGAATAAAAGAAGCACATTTTCCTGTCCCAAATGATGGTGTCTTGAGTACTCTTATTGATTTATACTTGACATTCTAACATCTAACCCTAAATTATATATGGAATAGCATGCTTTTAGTTCTTTGTTTGCCTATATTTGGATGTAGGTCATCTCTGGGAGGAGACGTGTAGTTAGTGGAACTTCCAAGTGTGAGGAGATCATCACCATATATGTGATTAGAGGTATAGTTTCCCTATCTCTTCTCTCTTTTCTTTCTATACATTAGTTTTGGTATTTTTGGGGTAGTATAGAGAATTGGTTATATTTTAGACGATTATTCACTCTGTCTACATCTTGAACCTTGGTGTAGTTAAAGGGGGGTTTTCCCTCTAGAAGAAATGGAGACCATACTAGGGAAGCCTATAGGATGTTTTAGGGGATTTGGGGTTGTTTGATTGTTTTGTTTTCCTTTCAAGTTTATTTTCAGTTTTCCGAGTCTTTTAAGGGATTCTGGTCACCTTCAGGTGCAATACCAGCTATCCCTGCCTTGTATGTCTGCCTGATATATATATATATATATATACATACATATATTTTGGAAATATATAGAGGTGTACACGCCCTTCCTTGAGTCAACCCACGTACATACACACTTTGCTCAATAAACAACCCACATACATACACAAGCTGCTAATGCAACATATCATGTCTTCGTTTCAAGAAATGTTTTGAAAAAGAGGAAGTTTGCCTCTTTCCCGATTGAAGTTCACACTTCTCATGGTTTTCTTGGACCAATCTAGAGTTTTTGTTTACAACCATAGCCTGGGTATAGAGTTCAATTTACTTGTTTTCTTGATTTTCTTGTGTTTACTTTTAAAAAAGTTTTTAAGAAAGATGTTGAATTGTAAATCTGTTGTCTTGGTTTCTTGATTGAATCCTTGTGATCTGTAGTGGGATAAAGGTTTTTTCCAGTCTTGTTCCAGTCTTTTTATCCTTTTTTTACTTGCTTTGAAAAAAGAAAAAGATTTATTTCATCTTTTCTCTTTAAGGAAATTTCAAAAAAAAAAAAAATTCTTTTTTAGTTTGGTAAATTAGTTAGAGTTGGTTATTTGAAAAAAGGAAAAAGAGTCTGTTTTTCAAGTTCTTTCTTGATTTATTGAAACATAGGTAGCTTGTAGTCAAGCGAAAGTAGGTTTTAGGTTTTCTTTACAAGGTCTTGAAAAGTCAGTTAAAGAAAAGTTGAGTTTCTGAAGTAATTTTTCTTTCAAGTGCTTTAATTTTATTCTCCTTTTCGTCTCTTATAAAACCATTAGTTTCACCACCATATCCCACAAGTAAATCAAGCCATTAAAAAGAACACTTAATCTAAAATAAACTAGACTTTTTGTGTTTGTAGGTTCAAACAAGTAGTTTAGGGTTAGGGCCTTGAATTAGGTTGGAGAGGAAATTCTTCAAGGCCATTAAATCAAACATTGGAGTCTGAGTTAGAGAGTGCTTAAGTCCAGTGTCATAAAAGTTATCTGGGACCCCCCTCTAACACAAAAGATAAAAAAAAGGCCGCGTGAGGAAAGACATCGGAGATAACCCCTCCAAATTCAGACTAAACGTAGTGGGGAACACATATTGAGGATCTGTCTTGGGAGTATGTTGGCATAGGGGAAGACCCAGGGTTCAACGCTACAAAAGCACACCACCAAATCCCTAACTACCAACCCTTTCAGCAACACCTGTGAAGCAGATGAAGTCTCACCCAAGGTATAGGCAGGGGTGGTTGCAAGAATCAGGTGTTTGTAACCTTAGCTGGGACACAGATATGTGATTATAACACTTAATAAAGCACTTAGCATCATCAGTTCCTTAATATGAAACAAATACCCACTTCGCTGATAAAATAGGGCTTCATAGTATTCACAATAACCTCACGTATTAAAACACTTAGCATAAGTAAATAGATCAAATCTGGTAGATCAAGCACTGAGCGTATTCATATATATTAGATATAACATTCTACACATCATTAGCACTAAGAATAAGCCGATCTATCTAGTTATCTCAAGGCACTTAGAAAAATAAGACATAAACATATCAAGACAAGGCACAAAGAACATCACTCAGTGTTTACGTGGTTCACCGCCACCTTGGGGCTACGTCCACCAACTCTTCTTCTTTATTGTCTTCAGTCAATCGGTTACAATAACAGAGCCTCAAAACCCTTACTCCGCATAAGATAGAAGATCTGCACAACTTACTAGATCCTTCTTCCTCGCACTACAACACAAAGCTTTTCACCTTCTGTTGATATCACTTGCACTTAGCTCTGCAAGTCTATCACAATCATGCACAAACCATTTACAATCCACTCTAGCACTTAGCATACATTCACATCACATAGATACACTCCTCAACTACTCCATCTATCCTTCTATTTATACATACAAAATAGGCCCAAACATGGGTAAACCTATGGGCCGACATCCCATTCCCATTACATATTCCCAAAAACCCAAAAAGGGGCCCAAAAGGGGGCTATGATCCTATGATCTCCGCTTCGACTTGCGCTCCTCCTTCGAAAGGCTGTCAAATACCAAAAATAGTCCAAAATGACCAGGGATCGTCAAAACTTGGTCAAGGGCCAACATAGTACTACCTACTTCATTTTCCTACAGAGCTTTGTGGACCTCGAATCCATTCGAGATCCTCTATTGTCATCTAAACCATTTTCTACCGATACCCTTGATAGGTTTCATACTTGTGATCTTGCTCATTACGATTGCCCGACTGTCGACTATACCCACCTGGTGACTGACTACGAGATGGAAAATTAGTTTCCCATATTATATGGACTTACACGGGTGACTATGGGGGTATACCATGGTACTTGGGGTAGACCTTGGGTCATGCTTCACAGAGTATACCTAGAGGGTTATTTCATGTTCGAGTTTCACTTGCATTGGTTAGTTTCTCTAGTATTGATTGGCGTAACTGTCCTTCCTAATAGATAGTTGATTGCTTGATTTGTCTTTTAGGAAATTTTTATTGTGTGCTTGGTGTTTAAATTCTAGTTAATCCTTACTGTGTCGGTTGATCATTTCACAAGGTGGAAGATCAACAGCTTCGTTGATCACGAAGGCTTCAGGGCCTATCACTGGTTACATTGGAGCCACCTACGCCACCATTACGACAAAGATTTGACCAACAAGGGTTTTTCGAAGCAACCAGGCTATAGGAAACTGTGACCAAGCCTGCTCCACGAGGAGACTTTTCGAATCTGAAGGAACCTATTGTTTCTGACCTTGAGGCGGAAGCTCTGGGGCCAACAGACTCTCTAATCACTGAATTTTCAGCGCTGATCTTGACCCAAATCATCCCTCCTGAGGTGACACCCTTCGAGCACCAACTAGTTTTAGAAGCAACAATGGAAGAAAATGATGCTACTTCGTTCGGGAGTCCTCATACTCCCGTTTCGACTACTACCACAGGGGGAATCTTACCTCCTCTCCCACCTTCGGCAGTCTGGACCACAATGGTCTGAACACCCTCTACTTCGGGCAGTGGTCTGATATCGTCATTGATGATGACCACTGCTCTATTTACTGAGAGTGCGACGGGCCCTCCATTTTCATATGGGATGCCCGACTTTGATTCGAACTTGGTTCTTACCTACTCCACCTTACAGACCATGGTTCTGGGAGAAGGGAGATCAAATGCTCCCATGAAAGGGTCAAATAGGGGCACTTTAGTCCCCTTTAATGCTATCCCTTACAGTGGGGGTCACATACCTCCTCCATCCCCCTCGCTTGGTGGTGCTTTCCAACAAACAATCGGGCCGAATGCTAGTTACAACTTGTTTGGAGCAGGAATTTTAGGACTTTCATCTTACACAAAGCCGGTGGGATCTATTCCGTTCTCTTTGTTCGATGCATTTCAGAACAACAATTTTTCTTCAGTTGTTGTCTTGGCTAGGGGAAACCCTGGTTTTGTACCACAAAACCCCGTGCAGGGTACTATTCCTTCACAGGGAGCGATGACAAGAGTGTTCTCCTCTCAGGGGCTTTGGAATCATTGGCAGGGATCAGTTCCCTCGCAAGGTATGCAAATAGGGGGAAACCCCTTCCATGCTCAATGGAATCCCAGGTAAGGCTCCGTACCTATTCCCATCAGATCGGCTCAAGGCATCCCCTTCCAAAATCCTTGGAACACAATGTAGAGAGCGATCCTCGCACAAGCTATTTTGTCCAATTATGTGAGTCAGCCGATGATACCCCAACATATGCAATTTTAGTATGCAGGTCAAAGCCATAGTTTCTACCAAAACCCTGGCCAACAGTCCAACTTTTCCTGGCAACTTGGTTCCAATCAAACTCCAAGACCCTCTTTTCCTGTACATAGCACTCAACCTAAACTACCATTTTTGGCAATGCTACATCTGCCAGACTTGTCGAGATTACTCAACGACCCAATTTTTCATGATTCACGTTGGCCCCCCATGCCAAATAAGTTACCCTCAGATATTCCAAAATTTGAAGGCAAGCCTGGTGAAGATCCAGGTGATAACGTGACAACCTTTGACTTATGGTGCTCGTCAAACTCATCGTGAAACAACTCTGTCCAGTTGCACCTTTTTCAATGCACTCTTATAGGGGGTTCCATGAAATGGTATATTGAGCTTGACCGCTCAAGGTATTTGTACTTCAACGACTTGGCGATGATTTTTTTGAACTATTTCTAGTTACCCATGAGATACAATGCCAACACCGAATTGCTGGATAAATTTGAGCAAACCAAGGTCGACTATATCTCCAATCATATCCTAGAATGACAACATAGAAAGAGCTTGATTAAGGTCCAAGTCCCTCTGAATTTCTTGCTAGAGTGGTTCCTGAAGTCTTTGGTGCCTTTCATCTCCAAGGATGTAACAAATTTTGGAGTGTTTTTAGAGGAGGAGGCGATAATGAGAGCGCAACAGCTTGAACTGATCTACTCTGAGTCCAACATGCTATATGAGATTTTTCCAGTTGCATCATGGTCTATTCTTGACAAGGCCAAGAAAAAGTATGCACCCCATGCCGATGGTATTGTGGGCTCAACACAAGGAAATTCCACTGATCTGTTTTCAAATCAATTGCAACAATTGTCATTACAACAGGCTGTGACTAGCTAGGCCTTGAGTTCGGCTGTTCCCCCTACCCAAATGTCGGATGTACATAATGTGAAGTCGATGAACCCTAAGGAAAATGAATAGCCTAAGGGAAAGAATAAATAATGAAACAAGAAGGGTAAAGGGGACAACAAGGCTACTAACAATGCTGGTGGGGGAAAAACAGAGAAGAGGAAGTCAAAGTATCCATGTAACCTTTGCACTGAGGACCACTTGAATCATCTATGTCCTTGACTTGTGGAAGATCATAAGCTATTGGAACAACAATAGATTGTTGTGCTGACAAACCCATTTCCACATGGGAAAAACATGGCTCAAGCTTTAGCATCCTCGAGCATGGAAGGGGGTAGTCATGGACCCCCCGTGACTACTGGTAATAACCCGACCGAAATTTTTTACATGATGAAAGTCGAGGCTTATATAACGACCAGGGATCAAGATTACATAATGCTAGAATATTTTGAAAAGGGTAAAGAATCCACAAACCCACCGACTCCTCTTCAGATTGAGAAGACGACGGGAGAAATGATGATTCACATCCAAAAATGTGCATTTAAAAAGGCTTCTCATAATTTGAATGCGAGGGATTTAGAGAATTACTCCATTGTGGAATATTTGGCACAAACCCCTTGTGCAATGTCTTCTTTGGACGTCCTCTATAGTTTCCCTTTGCAAATAAAATCTCTATTATATTCCTTGGGATCGACAAAGACTTGTAACCTTGGAGTGATCATTCTTGATCCAACTGACTTGAAACCCTGTCTTTCTTACCACGTTGCGTTTTAGATAGTAGTGGATTATACCATGAAATATTTTACAGTTGGAAAATGTTTAATAGGTAGCGTATGCTTGTCATTGATGGCAAGTACAACAGTGAAGATGGCAGGATCAGATTGTGCATCGATGGACAAACAGGAACAATGTATGCTCAGGAGGAATTAGTGCAGAGTCGAATGCAGTGCATAGGTGTGCACCAGGGATGAGGTTAACTCATGAATAAATCTCAAAGGAGATAGCATACTTAGGATCACAGGCAGATCAAAGGTCGAGGCCTTTGACACTTAGAAATTCTTCCAAGAAAGAAGGATATGTAAGCTTGGAGGAGAAGCGTCGGTGATCGTTGGATCCCATCCCAAATTCCCGATGACCATCAAATCTCAATGTAGACAAGAGGAGCACACAGATATGGAGGATAGATCTCGGGCGTTAGATCTGAGCACAGGGTACGACCATTGTTGGATCGAGGAGAACCTGCACGTTCTTTAAAGTGCAAGGAGTAGAGGGCTCACAAAATCCTGAAAGAAGGAGAACCGTCCATCTTCGGGCATGACACATGGGGATAGATCATCAGTTCGCTGACTGGAGAGTCAAAGGAACGATGTTCCCTAACCTCTTGAAATCACGATATCTAAAATCGTGATCTAATCTCAGTCATCAAATTAATGTTGAATCTGGACTGTTGATTCCAGTCCATATCGGAGTTTCGAGGATTGAGAGTTGGAGATGTCAAGTAATATCATCCAAAGAAATCTCGATTTCGCGATATGAGAAATCACGACTTAATCGCAGCTGTTGAATCAATATCAGATCTAAACCATTGATCCAACTCCATATCGGAGTTTCGTGAATCACAACATGGAGAGGGAAAAGAAACAATGCAACAAGAATTGCGAAATTGCGATTTAATCGTAGCCATTGAATCAATGTCTGATCTGGACCATTGATCTCAGTACATTTCAGAGTTTCATGGATTGAGAGTTGAAGAGGTCAAAGAATAATAACCACAAGAATCTCGAAATCATGATATTCGATTTTGTGATTTAATTACAGCCATCAGATCAAGATGTGATCTGGACCATCGATCTGACTCACGTCAGCATACCATGTCAGCTAGGAACACGTGGCACAACCAGGTAATGACAAGTGTCAGACTGATTCAACATTTCAGGCACATGTAAGTCATGAATCAGAGTGACATGTGGAAGTATTCAACACATGTCAATCCACGTCTAACGTCAGCAGATTTAAACCACTTCAGAGTTTTGGTAATTGGGAGATGGACAGATGTCAGAGGACAAGGAGGGGATAAAGGGAACGAGCCTTGGTGCATGGTCAGGTGGAGAACAAACGACAGGTGGGGAGGAGAATGATACAAAAGGTGACACGACAGGAATGGGGCCCTTCCTCGATACCCCACCATTCTAGACCCCCCCCTTTAATTAAAGGCAGAATGGAAAAGAGGGTCTGGAATCGCTTGAGCGTTGTTGATCTAGGTGCTTTAATCCTGGTCGCTCGAGAGATACGTGCCCAATTCCGGACCCCCTCCTCTGCTTAAAGATAGAATGGCAGGGGGGCTCTGGAATCCAATCCCGACCGTAGATCTGGAAGCATAGATTCTGGCCGTCCAGATTTTCTCGCTGCATATCCAACGGTGCAGATGAATTTGAACAAGATCGGAGGGCTACTGATGCACGAAACAGTGAAACTACCAGAAACCATTGATGACGTCTACTAGAGAATTCGAAGAGACCTCTGTGTGATCGCTAGAGGAGGTGAAGAGTCTCCAAGCTTCATCCAGTGAAGGAAGACTATTCTTAGAAGGGATTGACAGATGGATGAGCATTGAGGCCTGTAACTAAAACATAGAAGGTGAGCTCGACTTTCACAGAGAAGACAAAGAGTCTCAACTGCCAGAGAGAAAAAGGAATCTCAGCATAACACCCAGTGATGCTGAACACGTGGGAAAACTGCCAGAGAAGCTGAAGAGTTACGATGATGATCAGGAAGAGCTCTCGAGAGGTGGAGGATATAAGTGCGGTGTCAGTATGCATAGGCATTGCATGCATTGCATGCACAAGGTGCACAAAAGCTATAAGTACATGGTACAGAGAAGAGATGGGGTTACTATTGCTGTTGGAGTTTGATGTGGTTGTTGTTGGTGAAGGTGATTCATGTGTGAATAAGGAGGAGAGTGCAACAGCTGAATTGCACAGAGGAGGAAGTGTGTAGTGAATGGACATGGTGCACAGAGAATTAAAAACAAAAGAACAAACAATGCAAGTGATGTGTGCAGAAAGGCAATGAGGCAGAAAGAGCAATGAAATGCAGCAGAACAACAACGAGTCGGGTAAGCCATTGTTGAACATCATATCACTGTAATAAGTTTCAGTAGAAAAGACTTATATTTCAGGGTGGTTGGGAGGTGCTAGGGAGGACTGGTGTCCTCAAAGGTTCAAGTGGGTGCTTGAACATAGGGAGTTGGTGCTTCCTTCTAGTTGGCGCTAGAGAAACCAGGGAGTTGGTGCCTCCTTCTAGTTGGTGCTAGAGAAACCGGGGAGTTGGTGCTAGAGAAACCAGGGAGTTGGTGCTTCCTTCTAGTGGGTGCTAGAGAAAACATAGGGTTGGTGCTCTCAACAAGTTGTATCTTGCAAAACTGAGGTTGTAGCCTCATTATGAGTTAGTGCTCATATGTATGATAATGTAAAGAATGTAACTATTAGTTATCTTATAAAGAAAAAAAGGTTTTTAACCTGTATGGGTTTCCTCGGGAAATATCTATCTCTGTGTTTCTCATATATGTGAATGATGCTGAAAGTGCCATTATTTATTTCCCTGCATTATTGTGAACATCATTCAGTGTTTCTGCAAAGAGTTTAAAAGAAGCATAATTGTTTAAGCACGG
>WSFP011510476.1:0-13134 GCA_009831015.1 Picea engelmannii
TTGAGACTCTTCGTCTTCTCTGTCATAGATGAGCTCATCCTCTGGCATAAACCATCATTTGTTTCTAGCAGTTACACTATGAAGTGCAACAATAGCCCTCCGATTTGATTCAATTTCATCTGCACCTTTGGATGACTTTCATTAGTCTTGCATTCTTTTCGACGATCCCCGAAATGGAGCTTGGTTTCTCTAGCTCTTTCCTCTATCTCTCGCCGATGTGACCAATGGCTATGACCATAACCTTGTTCAAAAACTGCATTTCACAATTTTGCGTTTCGACACTTCGGCATTTCGGTACTCCTGTGGTGAAGTGTTTCGACACTTCAACCCCTGGTATTCGAAGCTCCGAAGTGGAGTCGGATCAACGGTCCACACCCTCGATGAATCGACAATTATTCTCTTCCCCTGGACTTCATCCTTCGGGACTTTGGGGGAGTGATAGTGATAAAACGCCCGAAGCAAAAACCCCCGGAGTGAGGTCAGTCTTGCGTCACTCGATGACATGCCGTGACCCAAGTGGCTGCCACGTGTCACTCAAAAATGTGAATTCCAGTGGCCTGAAATGCCAAATCAACTTGACACTTGTCATTTTCTGATCATGCCACGTGTCATGGTCTTCCACCTATCCTTTCTAACATGGTCTGGCACATTCACTTCCTGGAACTGTCGGCCTAGATCACTTTGCGATTTCGCATATCGCGATTTTGGGTTTCATGACTTCGGGTTTCCTTTAGTAAGAGTTCTTGACATCCCCAACTCCCGGTATCTGAAATCGTCCTCCTTTAGGGATTTTGGCGTTTCACATTTCGCGATTCCGAGACTACTGATGATGAAGAGTCTTGACTCTTCCAACTCCCGGTACCCGAAACTCCAAAATGGAGTTATTTCCCGGTCTGCAAAACTCTTCGTTTATGTGCCTCTTTCGGGATTTCAGGATTCTGGAAAGAGGCACATAAACGAAGAGTCTTACTCCTGTGTTGAAGAGTCTCAATTATTGACTTCTCAATTTCCCGATATCCGAAACTCTGAAATGAAGTTTACGCCCAATATGTGAAATTCTTTGGTGATGTGCCTCTTTCGGGATTTCGGATTTCGCAACTCCGTGACTCCTGTGAGGGGTCTTTGACATTTCCATCTCTCGGTATCCAAAATCCCGGTATCCAACACTCCAAGCGATACGCCTGTTTCGGGTTTTCGCATTTTGGCACTTCGGGACTCCTGATGATGTGAGTCTCTGACATCTCCATCTCCCGGTAACCGAAATCCCGGTAGCCGAAACTACGAAATGGAGTTTGACCAACACTTCGATCTTGCCTATCGATCATCATTGTGCTGCTGGTCTTCCTTGCCTGCTTGTTTGCCATCAAATGAACAAGCACACCTTCGCATTGTGTTCGACTCTGCATTAATTCCTCCTGAGATTACTTTGTTCCTGGTTTGCCATCGATGCATACTCTGATCTTTCCATCAATGACAAGAATAATCTACCTGTTAAACATGCCAACAATCCTCTGCACTATCAATCGATGACCTTATTGAGCTTGTTCTGCTGCGTTTTCCCAAAATACTTCTGGTGCCCGCCTGACACATTATACTTGTACTCAAGCCATCATCGCTGTTGTACTTTCCTGTACACATGCCATCGTTGCTACTATTCTTGCCATCAATGACAAGCATACACTGCCTGTAAAACATGCCAACACTCTACTCTGGTCTCTCCTCCTAACTCTCTATTGTATTTTCTTCCTTACAAAATGAGGGCTCCCATGAGCTTATCCTCATCCACTGCCTCTGTGCTATCGCTATCTTAGAGCGGCTCCTACTCCTACGACTACATTACACAAAAGGAAGTCGCAGACCTGACTACTATGGACTTAGATGCAGGTAACCATTAAAGGAAACCTCAACCACTACCTATACAAAGGCATGATCTGGTCACTATCATCCTTACAACATTAAATTCAAATTCAAATTTTGAAAAACAAGAGGGCTGCGCCTTTCCCTTTCATGAATGCGTGCTGGATGTGCTGGATGGCTGGCGCTTATGCTGAGTTGGAACGATGCTCCTGCATCAAATGGTAGCATCTGTCTCTCTAATGACCATCCTCACCAGTGTGCATTTTCAAAAATTATATGTGTTTTATAGGGTTTGCTTGTTTTCTAGGGTTTGCGTAGTTAATCAAGTGGCATTCATATTACAATGAGATGGTCCACACCGATTTTAATTTTCATTTTGGTTGTAATGCATGAAATATTTGGTAAGTTAGTCCTGATTTCAAGTGCATACTTACCAGTCTGTCCATGCTTTCCTCTACCATTCTAATGCGATGACGCTCCCACAAAACTGTATTGAATAACACAACACATAATTGACATCAAATATTTTCGATGCATACACATGAGGCCATAAACAACTAAAACATTACCAATTGAAGGAGATGGTGGAAAAGAAGAATCCTCCATTGTTTCTGACGAAGACCTTCCAAGAGCATGCCGATCATAAGCTGTTGAAGAAGGTCCAAGCCTAGGCAGAGGCCAAAACATCCAAGAAACTGAACTAGTCTACTTGAGGCCCTCCTTTATTGCCGAGAAGGGATACTACATAAGAGAGTATATGGTACTATTGTTGTCATTTAAATAAACATATACAACTTTATTTGACAATTTCATGTTCTACTCCATATCTTAATTTAATATACAATATTTTATTTAATGTTTTTGGAGGATTATTCATTGGTTAAGATAGTTGGATGTTAAGTGAATATTATTGTAATTTTATTTCAACTTTTTGAGTGATTAATAAATAGTTTCAAACATAAAGGTATATATCAAATCCATTTTTTCCCAAAGAAAAAAATCATTATATTCAAGAGGGATGAATATACATGTTGTTGTCCCATAAAAAGAGACTAATTTTGTTTCCTTGTGCTTTCATAACTTTCCTCCATACATATCTTAAAACCAACATTCATTCGCTTCATCCTTCTTTGAACACAAAATATTGTTTTTTTACTTCCTGACAGTCCACAATTCCAATCAGTTCATGTTTATCAAACTATCCTATTATAGAAAATTAAACTTGAAATTCCATGGATTCATAAAAACCAAGAGCCCCCATTGGAAGAGACAAAGCCTCCTTTGATAGAGCATCTACTTTAACATTTAACATCAGTCTCTTTGCCATCCACAGATTCATAAAAACCAAGAGCACCCATTGGAAGAGACAAAGCCTCATTTGATATAGCATCTACTTAAACATTTAGCTCCATATTTAGCTCCATATATATATATATATATATATATATATATATATATATATATATGAATGTTATCCATTCAAAGGATTGTATGGCCCACTTTATTTCCTGTATTAGAAATACTAATCTCACATTTCAAACTGAAGCATTTTTATTGGCCCAATCAATTATCGCTACAAGGAGAACACTTTCTAGCAGAGGTTTTAGTGTTACATAATTTGTAAATTTTTAAAAAAGAACCTCCACTACAACCTTCACTATTGGATGTGGAGGTCATAACATATGTTCCATATAACTAAAACATTTTGGGTGAGCGAAGGTTGTAACAAAGGTTTTTTTGTCAGTGCGTTTATTGGTAACAAACGCATCGGTGTGATATTGAATACAACGCACCGGTGCACACACATAAATAATAAGCATCGATGCACACACATAAATGAGAAGCACCAATGCTTTTTATGTTTATGCATGCATTGGTGTGTATTGTAATCATGCAAACCGATATATTTTGAAATGATAAAAATATAATTGTACATTATGTCGTTTAAAACAACGTTGTTTTCTCACAACTTTTGATACCAATGCATATAACTCATAAAAACACTTCGTTTAGTGAGTTCAAAAGAATGCAGTGCAGTGATATGTATATATTTTAATTATTTGTTTTTTTTACAAATTTTTAGTTAATCATCTCAAAATCAAATTTTTGTTATAATAATATTGATTTTTTTTATTGTGTTTTGATATAATGATTGCATTAATGCACTATCCAACATATTACACCTCTATTATTTGTAACAATGTAAATAATCCATATATTAATTTATCAACAATGCAACATTTGACAACATTTGACAATTGAACATTTGACAACATTTGACAATGCAATAAAATAAGAAACCCATTTTATTATATATGAATAAGTGACTCATCGTCATACAAAATGGAACAACGTAAATGTACACAATAATCAAAATGCAACTAATATGTAATTGTTACACTCACTGGTAACATGCCCTCATGCAATTGGGACAATATGTCGAGTACATTAAATAAAATACCTAATTTTCACAGAGAAATATTCCAAAATATACAACTCACAGTAACATTCAATTATATTGATTGTCATTCAACATTCAATTGAACTGCTATCATCGTCCGAGCTACGTGCATGCCTCATTTTTTCATCATTTGTAAACAATATTGTACTTTGATTATTTAACCTAATGTTTTTTTGATCAACTCGTTTTTGATGTTCCACCTCTTCATGTTCCATCTATAAACATATAAATAAAGTGTAATAAGTATATCTACATTTATATATATAGTAGAATATACATGATTCCATAAATAAAAAAGTGTACCATAGCAGTGATTGTTTCATAAACAATACACATTATTTTGAAGCCGTTTCATGTCGTCTCTCAAAATCTCTTTTGTTAGATGCACTTTATACTTTGTTTTTTGCATGTTTAATATGTCATGACAAATCATAATCAATATAATTAATGTAAAAGTTTCTTTATGTTCCATTATTATAAAACAAGAGAATTTAAACAACATAGCTACTTACAAATTGTTCAATTAAACCTTGATACTTCGACATATACTCACAACCCATACTTACTCTTCTTTGTATGTTAGCACCTATTAGAAGATATCCATGGATTAATGTAAATTAATTATTTAAATACAAATATCATAACAACGATGAAATTTTAAGTAAGACCAAAAAATAAGTACTCACAAACTTTGAGATCAACCATTTTATTCCTCGTCGTCCTGTCTTATGTGCTAAATGGGTTTCATTTTTATTTTCTTTTCTACAAAAATACAATTGAAAATTAGTATTTCATGCGATAATTAAATTTGATGCACATAAAAGAATAAATGAATGATTACATACCTTTGATGCACATTGTAATTGTTGGGATGACTCCTCCTGCGATGCAATTATGTTCATTTCTTTTACCATCTTCTTGTACATTTTTTTGGACATCTTCACCAACATGTATTGGTTTTTCCCTTGAAATTTCCATGACATGCCTTGTCCAACACACATAATTAATTTAAACCTACGGATAATTCAAAGATATTCAATTTTTAATACAACTTAAAGAACTTGCTTTATTCTCTTTTTGAGATGAGATACTATCACACTCACCACCATAAGTTGTTTTCGTTGAACTTCTAACAACCATATTCTATAAAAAAAAGACACGACTCATTAGATATAAGACTACGATTTGTTTTACAAAATAAGATTAATAGAAGCATCGATGCTCTATAAATTAATAGAAGCATCAAATCTCTATTAATTAATAGAAACATTGGTGCTGTATAAATTATACATTTTGAAAATTTAAATTTTTTGCTCATTTTTTATTGTATATTTCAACGCATTGATTTGGTTTGGTATTTTTTATTTTATTTTACCCTTTAACAATGTGCCAAATAGTAAGATGCACCGAGGTGTTTTTATTTATTTATTGGAATGCACCAGGGCTGTATTAGTTTCTAAGCACACTGTGGAAGGTTTATGGTTTTAAAATTAATTTTTTTGGTTTAAAAATCAATTGTTTCCGTGCGTTTGTTATATGAGCACGAGCGCTCCTTGTTATTGGAGGATCATTGGTGTGTTTTATTATTGGGGAGATCACTAGTGCACTTTTTTTATTGGTGGAGCATTAGTGTTGTTGGAAGGAACATGCACACCGATGCGCTATCCCTATACAATGCACACCGTGAACCGCACAAACAATTTTTAAAAATAAAACTGACATCGATAGGGTTTGGGATCTAATGCAATGAGTAATCCCAATTCAACATATACCAAATGTCCCATATACAAGTAAATAAACCCTATAAAAATCCATTTCTTAAAAGAGAATCTACTTGTGAAATAGAGAGAGGAAAACTAAGAGAAACAATCAGGAAACTAGGGCTTCCAATACTGAATGTAACTGTGAAACCCTTTTATTTATTTATTTATAAAAAATTGAAATTTTTTTGAATCAATCAGGGGAAAAATGAGATGATAAATAGAATAAAATCACATACCTGAAATTTCTCCTCTGCAAATTTGTATGTAAATTTGGCTCTTCAAAAGAATCTACCCACTCCAAAGAATTTGCTTGTAAATCTCTCTAGCACAAATCCCCCCTCTAAATTTTGGCAAAATAATGAAAGAATGATTATGATTTTCATTTATAAACACATACATTTTGAAAATATAAAATTTCCACTCATTTTTTCACTGCTTATTTCGATGCATTGATTCAGTTTGGTAATTATTTTTTATTTTACCCTTTAATGGTGCATTTGATAGTAAGATGCGTTAGTCAATTTGTTTTACTGGATTGCACCAGGGATATATTGGTTTCTGAGCGCACTGTGGAAGACTTATGGTTTTTAAATTAATTTCTTTTGTTTAAAAATCAATTGTTTCGGTGTGATTGTTAAATGAGCATCGATGTTCTTTGTTATTAGGGGAGAATCGATGTGCTTTGTTATTAGAGGAGCACTGGTGCACTTTGCTATTGGTGGAGCATCGATGTTGTTTTCAGGAACATGCGCACGAGTGCGCTATTCATGTACAGTGCGCACCACGAACTACATAAGCATTAATTTAAAAGAAAACTAACAACGTTAGGGTCTTGGATCTATTGAGATCAATTCTCGCTTCCAAAATTTCCTTCCCCTTTTCTATTTTGCCAACTTCTTTTCTCCCTTTCTTTTCCCTCTTCTATACTTACCCGTTTTCCCCTTTTCCTTTTTTCCCTTCTACTCTCCCTTTCTTGTTCTATACTTAGTCCGTTTTTCAGAACGATGGGTTCTAGGGTTGGCGAAATTCTAGATCCTCATATCCATCCACACCCTCGCATCACTATTTCGAATGATCGCCATGCTATCCCATACTTAGTCGATTTTGCAATCGCAGGTTCCTAGGTTGGCGGGGTCGAACTCTCGCACCCCATGTTATGTGATATACATTTTTCATCCAAAAGATCTGCGATCTACATTTTGACCATTGGAGCCCCTCCAACTCCTAAGTATCTCATCTATCCTTTGTTAGGTCCAACCGACCACATTACAACACTTAGTCATTTTTCGACCTTCTGCACTCGCGGGTTCACAGGTTCCCAGGTTGACAAAATCCTCAAATCCTATTTCTCTTCCATCTATCCCCACCACCTTCACGTGCTTCACATCACACATTTAGTATGCTTTAATGCTAACAACTTATCATGCAGGTTCCGTAAATATTGTCATTAATGAGCAAAGGGCTCGAGGAAATCTCCTATTAAAACACATTAAACTAGGATTTGCGAATGATATATTGTCCCTCTCAAGCGTTCATTTTAAACATTATCTGGAGAAAAGAAACATTTTTTGTATTTGCATATTTATATTTTCTTTGATTACCACAACGAACTTCTCTAAAAGTCCCACATTATGAAGACCTAGAGTCCCGCAAAATTCATAATAGAGAAGTACCATGTAACACCCTGTTTCCCCCAGTCTGTAAAAATAACTACACTGGCCAAGAACTATGGCAAAGTCAAAGATGTGAATGTGTGATTTGAATGGACCTTAGTAAAAAGGTCCATGAGTGTAAATAATGTTATATATATATATATATATATATATATATATATATATATATATATATATATATATATATATAAAACTGCTGAGAGGGGGATGTGCTGACAAAGAGACCACGATGGCTGAAGAAAGGTGGTGGAAGGCACCTGGAATGGTGGCGTTAACTTCCACCGAACCAAACCGTATTTGGTCTTCACTGGCTCGGATAACCAAGAGCGGCTCGCTGACCTCGAAATGAATTACTCACCAGGATGGTAGGTGAAGAGGCTACTCACCATGGGGGAATTCGTGCCACACGCAACCTCGCCGGGAAAGAAAAGGCAGGTAAAAGGTGTGGAAGGGGACGCAAGGGAGAGATCGCAAGAAAAGATCGGAAGAACTCTGGAAAAAAATACAGAGTGAGTGATAGTAGAGAAGAAGGAGTGTAAACTTCATTCTTGATTGCTGAAGAACAAAGACAGAGAGTCTCAAGCATCGTGGTATATCTCGGGGGTGGCTAGTGGTAAATCCATTCGGAGTTGCTAAGCCTACGGTTGGGTGGAAACGAGCACCCCTCTCAGCGGTTGCATCAAATCTGGTGTTTTTCTGATAAGTGTTTTATATCTTGTATCTTGAAATTTATATGCTGACATGTATGCTCATAGTCTGTGAAAATATGAATGGTTTCAGTATAAGACTGTCTGGATGGTGTTTTGATCCGAAATGATGGTTGTATGCTTTTGTTGGGAAGACCACATATGGCTTATGTTTATATATATATATATATGTATATATATACTGAACTGATACAGATTTTCAAGTCTGTTCTCGAAAAAATTGTTTCCCTTTTTTTATCTCAAGTAATGCCTTGGATAGATCTTCCCACAGGGACACCCTTTTCAAAGTCACCCAAGAATCTGCCGAAGGATTTGATGAGATAAGTCTGAAAAACCGTACATGAGAGAGAATGGTATTCATAGACTTCGATATTTCGGAGTTTCGACACCCAGGGTATCTAAGCGTGAGTCCTCTTGTACTCGCGAGTCCCGAAACCCCGACCTGCGAAATCCCGAAATGATAGCGTGGGGATGAATTAAGGACCCTTCGGTGGTTCGGTTCCCAGGATACCCTTCCTCTTGCTAAATTCACGAATGAGATTCTTTCGGAGGATCTAAGGCCTGTTACGACCATCAAATTGAATGAAGGAGCACATGCGTTAATGCCTCGACCCCTTTTTACCTTTGTAAGTAGCGAAGAAATCGAGACTGTCGATTTCAAGACCCATGGGGATACCTGGACCGTCCAGCTGTAGAATACACGTGGCGACCGGTAAGTGTTTCGACTTTTCGGCACCCGGGAGATCAGAGGGAAAGAACCCTTGTCCTCACGACTCCCGAAATCCCGATATGCGAAATCTTGAAATAACAACGTATGACTAAATCTCGATATTTTGGTATTTCGGCATTCGGAATATCCTAAGGGCGAGCTCCCTTGTATCTGCAAGTCTCGAAACCCTGATTCACAAAAACCAGAAATGACAACGTGTGGAGGGGTTAGGACCTTTCGGTGTTTCAGCACCCGGGGTACCTAAGTACGAGTTTCCTTGTACTCACCAGTCCCGAAATCCCAATGGGTGTAATCCCGAAAGGATAATACGCGGACATGTTACGATATTTCGACATTTCGAAAATCATAATACTCAAGGGTGTATTCCCTTGTACTCGCATATCGTAAATCCCGACTTGCGAAATCCCGAAATAGTATAGTGTATTTCAGAGTTTGGTGTTTTGGAGTTTCGGTTCCCGGGAAACCCAGGTGCGAGACCTCATGATTCTCGCATATCGCGAAATCCCGAAGTATGAAACCCCAAAATGAGTATAGCGTGACTAGAATTTAATGTTCTGGTGCTTCGGCACCCAGGATATCTGGAGGCAAGTATTTTGTCCTCACGACTCCCGAAATCCCGACTTGCAACATCCCGAAATGATAGAGCACAAACAGGTTATAATGTTTTGGAGTTTCGGCTTCTGGGAGACCCGGATGTGAAATCCTCATGTCCTCACATATCGCGAAATCCCGATAGGCGAAGTCCTGAAATGGATTAGCACACATGGTTTTGGTATTTTGGCATTTCGGTACCCGAGATCTCCAAAGGTCAGTTTTCCTCGTGTTCGCTAGACACAAAATTCCGATGGATGAAACTCTGAAATGAACAAGGGAATACATGCATCGTGATTTTTCTGAATCGTAAAAGTCGGGAGCACCTCTCCGGTAAGACCTATGGTCATAGCCGCCGATCATATGAGTATGGATAAGGGATGGCAGGGTCTGTATTAGGTCCCATAGGGATTCAAGGAATTCTGTTCATCAGAGAAAAGATGAAAAAGGCCAAAAAATTTTGAATTCCGTAGTGGGTGTGTTACAAATTGGTATCAGAGCATGGTTACAACACTTGGCTTGCTTGGGCTCATGAACGAGTTGCGGAAGAGCTCCGTTCGAAACACTCCTAAAAGGAGTAACCCCCTGTCTTAACCTTCTCAATTAAAAAGGTCGAAGTTAAGAATGAAAACCCCTATTGTGTGTGTGCATGAGAAAAATATGAATTATGTACAGGTTATAAATAAACATAAAGATTGACTAACAACCAACGTTTGTCTTTTGCACCTAAGCGGACAATCAGCCGCGGGAAATGACAGACGTATAAAATGGTGACTCACCATGAAGTGGGGGAAGGCTCCCACAATAGAGACAAAGAGTCTGACAAAAGGAGGGTGGTAGGGACCCCTCCAGATCTAGCCGAGACTGTGAGGAGCCTCATGGTCGAATTACAAAGTTGCAAGGCTGACAATGAGAGGATGATGAAAGAACAAGAGAAGCAGACATAAATTAACACAGTTTTACTGCAAAGCTTATCCGACCTACAAAGACAAATGCAACATGAACCTGAGGTACGAAAACATGGCCATATCAGTGGCCACACTGAGAGGAGCACCTCGAAAAAGGTTCACCCTAGAGGTAAAGGACAAGTGGTGGACGATTCCTTTGGGAATGAAGCTGGCAGTTCAGAGGGCTCTTCTAGCAGCAGAACTAGTTCTTGTACTCGAAGAAGACATAAGAAGCGAAATCTTTCCAAGGGTCATAAATTTGAAGAATTCAGGAAGGCCAAACCACTCTCCTTCGACGGTGAAATAAAGAAGGGAGAGGAAGCAAAGGCCTGGCTGCTTGGACTAAAGAAGTATTTCAGAGTCTATGACTTCTCAGAAAATCTTAAGGCCCGAGTGGTCACCTTCAACTTGAACGGAAAGGCTTCCATTTGGTGGGAAGACCTTAATAATGTGAAAGGTGTTCGCAAAGAGGACCTGTCTTGGGAGAAATTTGAGAAATACTTCCGGAAGAAGTATTTGTCGGAAAAATATTTCGACGAGAAGACTAAAGAGTTTTATGAACTCAAATTGGGGAAACTCACTATAGAAGAATATGTCAACAAATTCCTCGATTTGTTGAGGTATGTACCTTATATAAAAGAAGAAAAGGCAAAGGTTCAACGCTTCATCAACGAACTACCTAAGGACTATCGGAACAGAATTGAATTTGATGAGCCAAAGACCCTAGAAGGCACTATCTGAAAGGCAACCTATTGTCATGAACAGTTCAGACATCGAACATAACCTCACGAAGGATGGAAACAGAAGAATAGTTCGAGATTTCAGAAAAAGAGGATTAAATCCCCAGGATTTAAAAACTATAAGAAGAACCCGAGAATGAGCTTCCCAGCCCAGAGCGTACACCAACAAAAATTTCCCTCCTTGAGCGGAAATAAAACTTCTGGATCTGTACCAATGAAGGTTGATAACCCAAAGAAAGAACCTTTGAAATGTTGCGGTTGCGGAGAAGAACATCTACTAAGAGACTGTCCACACTAACAACAGAATAGTCAGAGAATTTACAACATCTAGGAAGCTACCACTGTCAATGATGTGGCCAAGAGTGTGCCACAAATTTATGCAGACTTGGATAATAACCAAGCTGGCCACCAAGCTTCAGTGGTGGAAATAGAAGGTATGATTTCCAACCATCTAGTGTCTATTTTGATTGACCCTGGTTCAAATTTGATTTATATAGCCCCTAAGGCTGTTGATAAGTGTAAACTACAACCACAAAAACCTACCAAGCCATGGTTGGTATAGTTATCCACTGGCACTAAAAGAAGGGTAGCAGAGGTCATACCAACCTGCCAATTAATGTTGGGTGAATTCCCCACCCAAGCAACCCTTAACATATTACCCCTGGGATTGTATGATCTATTGATTGGTATGGATTGGCTAGCCGCCCATAAATCCAGGTTGGACTATTACCATAAAACCTTAGAATGTGTAAGTAAAGAAGGAAAAAGGATAACCCTTCAAGGGATCCAAAAACCTGTCTCGGTGAGACAGATATCAGCTCTGCAAATGAGAAAGTATTTCCGAAAAGGATGTCCCCTATATGCAATACAGGTGTTGAAAAATATTGAAGATGACAAACCAAGCCTCAAAGATCACCCTACCCTGAGAGAATACAAAGATGTGTTTCCGGAAGAGGTACTGGGTCTACCTTCGAGAAGAGATATAGACTTCTCGATAGAACTTGCACCGGGAGCGGTGCCGGTGTCTAGGACACCCTACCGGATGATCACATCCGAGTTAGTTGAACTCAAATTGAAATTAAGAGAAATGATGGATAAGGGATATATTCGGTCCAACGTGTCTCCATGGGGAGCACCAGTCCTATTCATGAAAAAGAAGGACGATACCCTTAGACCGTGTATAGATTATAGACAACTCAATAAGGTAACCATAAAGAACAAGTACCCCTTGCCCATGATCGATGATCTGTTCGATCAAATGGGGGGTGTGTCTATTTTCTCAAAGATTGACTTGAGGTCGGGATACCATCAAGTCCGAATTAAGGTTGAAGACATCCATAAAACTGCCTTCTGGACAAGGTATGGTCACTATGAGTTTGTGGTAGTGCCATTTGGGTTAACCAATGCCCTTGCCACTTTCATGTGCTTGATGAACAATGTACTCAACAAATTCCTAGACAAATTTGTGCTGGTTTTTATTTACGATATATTAATTTACTCCAAGAATAGAGAAGAGCATGAAGAGCATCTTAGACTTGTGCTGCAAGTGCTAAGAGAACATCATCTCTATGCCAAATTCAACAATTGTGAATTCTTCCAGAAGCAAATACATTACTTAGGCCATGTTCTATCCGAAGAAGGAGTAGCAGTAGACCCCGACAAAAT
>ML889737.1:1092-13134 GCA_009831015.1 Picea engelmannii
TATATATATATATATATATATATATATATATATATATATAAGGGTGAAGTATAAGTTTTGTTGAAGGGTTAAGTTTAGAAGATAAAAAGGATAATTCAAAAATGACGAAAGGAATATTTACTTATGAAGGTTTTCCAACCGTATGTTGTGGTTTTCGACATTAAAAGGAAATATTCAAATAAGAGAGGTAAACATTGTTATTAGCTTGGACTATAATGCAAATTATATGAATATTGATTTGGCAAATCAATTATTAATTCCAGAGATGAATATAATTAGAAATGAAGATTATTTTCAAATTAAGGAGTTACAAGTGACGATTGATGAATATGAGTATATATCTCAATTCTATGTTACAACTATGTATCAAGAAGAATTTGACATCGTCATCGGATTACCCTGGTTTAAAAGTCTAGGTACCTTCATACTAAACATTGAGAAAAAGTTTGTGACATTCCCCTATAAGGAGAAAATGATAACATTACAAGACACCACATCGAAGCCAGATTACATAACACCAGAAGACTTTAACGATATCTCAGAAGTGATACTTCAAGAAAATAAAAAGGCAATGCAAAGAATGCAAAAAAAAATTGACAAAGTTATCAAGGATAAAAGCGACGAAATTTCTCATTTAAAAGATTATAGTAAAAAACTACTTACAGAGATCAAGAAGTCAAAGGTTCAAAAACAATGTGTTCAGAAGCTGGAACAAAAGAATCAAGAACGCGAGAAGAACCTATCCAAAAAAAATGAAGAAAATTATCATTCGAAAAACCTCAATCACGAGCTACTAGAACGAATCACATAATTAAAAGAAGAGAAACTTGAAAATCCAGACATTAAAGCTCAAGAAGATGCCAATCTAGTTGAAGAAAAAACATATAAAGATGCTAGAGTAAAAACGATGGAAGATCCAGGTAAAATTACTAATCAAAATTCAGCCATTATCAAGGCAACATCTTCGCATGAAGAAAATCATATATCAAAGTCAAAAGAAGAAAATGCTACAAGTATAATAAGGGAAAATCGTGTTATGAGAAGTCCCTCTCGACATTCAAATCATAAGAGTAGATATATTAACCAATTAGAATATCAATATTATCCAAAACGAGAACCTTATAAACAACCAGTTTCGCAGAAGATCGATCTAGGGTGGGTATACTCTTTCACAACTCGATAGTTCTGTTCAACTCTTCGTCACTCATATCGTCTGGTATCATCAATTTTAACAACACCAAAAACATAGTCATGTGAAGACATTGCAAGCCAGAACGAAGAAGTAAGCCTCTCCATAAACATGCTTTGAAGACAAATCATTCCTAAGGGGAAGGAAATGTAACAAGAATAAATATATATAGTATGTAAATATAAATAACTAATAAGTAATAATTAATTATGAAGAGACATGACATATGAAAGGTCATGTCTCTTATGAAAGGGCGCCCCTGTGCGGGATATATATACAAGCCCTCATTCCTCATTTGTAATATCATATCTTATTCATTCATATACAATTATTATTAAATATATTTACTATCCTTAAATGGATTATTGCTTACTGTCCTATTTATACTGGATATTTACATAGTGAACCAACTTGGTTCACCACAGCATGTGGATGAGGATATTTGGTTGAAGTTGGATAATGAATCACTGATTTGGGAAATTGTGTTAGTTTCCTTGTTTCACCTTGGTGGTTAGCTTGTGTTCCCCTGTGTTGTCACCACCTACAGAATACTACTGGGGGAAATGTTTTTTATTAAGCGAAATTTCACCAATTTGGCCAAATTTGATTTTTTCTGGAGAAATTTAGGCTAAGATTTTTCATATTTTCATTAAAAATATAAAAGTTGCATCCTAATTTATGATTATAGTTATGAATACACTTATATTTTTCGCCTAAATATAAACATTTTCCATGAACATATAATAATTTTTCTTAATATTTTAGCCAAATCAATGATTATGCATCACATTTTTTTCGGAATATTCCCTACATATGGTGTGTAGAATGTTTTCCATCTATTTCTAAAGATATTTTCCATTGCCTTTTATTTTTCTTGTTAGTTGACTCACTAGTGTTGTTCCCAAATTTTAAAGGTAGACAATGGGTCATGGTCCATCCTCTCATGAGAAGAGGGGATGGAGGCCCATAGGTTGTTTTGCAGCTGCTAATAAAAGAATAACAAAGTAATGCTAAAGAAAGAAAGGACATAATGGGGTCATTTGCAACAAGCTTTACATCACACCCAATTGCATGCTTAAAGGGCCTCCTTCACCTCAATTATATATGAGAGAGTGAGAGGATAACAATTCTTATGATGCATGTGGGATAAATTGGTATAAGTTTATAAAATTTCGTAGGCATGTAAAAAACTAGGACTTCTCGGGCCATCACCCATCCCAATACTACTCTATCCTGAGCATGCTTAACTGTAAGTTCTAATGGGATCTGTTGCATTAATTCTATTTTGTAGGCATGTACATAAGACCACTAGGAAATCATTACATGATGTCTGTAAGTAAAAAATGAAGATGGATTTACATTCCATTCCCCATCAAAAGGGTGAATATCATGGTTTATCAAAACCATAGACTTGAAATGTTGATTCAGTGGAAAAGGTGGATGGCCACCGAGATCCACCTAGATCATTCCTCCCTCCTTATGAAGCAATGGTCCCCATTGCATCAAGTTCCCTTGAGAGATGGGGAAATTTTTGTTGAATATAAACCTTGGTGAGTTTCTTTCTTTGTTCAAGTAGGCATCCTGCTTGTACTTTTCCTGTGGAACAACGTCATGAACTTGTTCAAGGTGTTGGATCCATTCAATAGATCTAGCTGCAGGATCTGCCTTGGTATGATTGTGGGAGGACTCTTTCGGTGAAGATGCAACAATAAGAGCTATATCAATGGGGGATAATGGTTGGAACCCCAAGCATGCCTAAAAATGGTCGTGGAAAATAGAGTTATGTTGAACATATGGAAGGATCTCATTCTCTATGTGCTCCTCTACAATCTTGTCGACCTACTTTTGTTGGATAGAAATGTCTCAGGCTGAGGTTGTAGTGGTCATAGTGACCTTCTATTCATCATCTGACTGGATTATGAAGAGGGAAAACTTTGTGGTCTGATATATTACTTTGTGGCATTTTTTTTCCAATATCAATGAAGTGGTAGTAGTCGGAGCTACCTATGGTACCCTATAGAGTTGACCTCCCATATTAAGAATGACACTATGGGGACGAGACCCATAAATAACATGATGTTTCCACATATATGGTTGTCCTAAAATAACATCACAAACTACAAGTTGGACAACATCACACAATACCTCATCCTTGAAGGGCTTGATTCCATAGGATAGGTGACACTGTTGGCTGACAGGGATGTCTATTCCCTGGCTCAACCATCCGATGGTGTATGGTTGGGGGTGTGTCATCATTGGCAAATTCAATATATTCACAACCTTAGTTGATATCAGGTTCTTCTGACTCCTGATGTCAACAATGAAATGCAGTGGTGTCCCCTTTATCAACATATGCGAGTAGAAGAGGCGCTCCCCCTCCTCAAGCTCCTCTCATTCTTCTAGTTGTATTGTTGTGGTCATGATGGTAGTAGTGAGTTTTTCATATATGATTCATTTCCTTTTATTGTGCTCTGAATCAAAGTCTGAATCGGGTTCTAATTCTTTTTCTTTGAGCTCGACCACCAATGACTATTTCGGGCAACATTCATCGATGTTGTGACAGGGGATTTTGTGGAACTCACACTACTTTTTGGTGTCTTTATTAAAATTCTTGTTACCCTTCTTTTCTTGGATCTTGGACTGGATCTCTTGAGTTTGGAATTCCTTGTTGATATGTCCTTTGTTCTATGAGTTAGGGTTTCCTTTTCCATGCTTCTATGGTGGAATATTTTCAAACCTGAACTCTTGCTTACTCTGTTGCTTGAATTTCTGCTCAATTTTGACTACATATCGATAAGAAGCACCCAGTGAGGAGATGTCCAAGAACTCCATATATGTTTGGATGTACATGTGAATATTATTGTGGTACTTCAAGACCAAGTTCTACTCAGAGTCTTTGATACAAAACTTTGAGCACAAAGTATGAAAGATGTTATTGTACTCCCGCACCATCTGGTCTCTTTTATGATGCAGAGTCATCCATTTCATGTATTGGTCATCATAGTTTCCAAGAGGGTAGAACTCCTCCTTTTGGGCATCTATAAAGGTCTCCCAAGTGGAATCTCTTATGAATGGTGTAGATTCATTTGCGACATACCTCTCCCTGTAACCTTCCCACCAAGCTCTGACATGGGGAAGGGATTTAAGGAGCACGAAGGTGATCTTTTCATTGTCGAAATTTTTTTGGACAGAGTAATAACCTTCTAGAAGATTCAACCATTTTTTCAGACCATCTGCATTTATCTGGCCTTCAAATAAGGGGATATCAAAATTGACTTATACCTTGAAGGGTGTCGCACCTATGAAATTGCTACTTTTCAAAGATGCCTCGACCACCGCCATCGGTAGCCTCTAAAGGATCTGAGAAAAGATTTTCATCATCTCGTTCATCTGTCGCATGAGGGCTTCCTCAAGCAATGTCTTGAAAGTATCTCATGTTCTATCATATCCATTTTCTTCTGCCATGGGAGTTTGCTTGAGTTGGCGAGAGCAGTTGTTCTCAAGTGAAACTAGCTTAAGACCCAAATCTATATACCCTAACCTCGTCGGGGACCTACTCTGAGAAATGACAAGGAGCAGACTGCTCTGATACCACTAATCCATATTATTTTGAGAATGACATGAAGACATAAATATAGTAAAGGTATAACAAGAAAATGCACAAAGATATTGCAAGAAACACAAAAATACAGTGAAACCCAACTTCTATTAATGAATAAGAGATAAAAACAATTTAGAACACAAACTGGTAAAATGGGGTAGATTATCTCTAAAAATAAAGAGATGTTGGCTACGCTTCATTCGCACCAAGATTTACGTCACACTCCATTGCATGCTTAAAGGGACTCCACCTCAATTATATATGAGAGAGTGAGAGGAAAACAATTCCCATGATACATGTGGGATAAATTGTTTTAAGTTTATAAAATGTTGTCGGCATGTCAAAAAAAAGGACTTCCCAGGAGGTCACCCATCCCATTACAACTCTAGCATGAGTGCGCTTAACTACATAGTTCTAATGGGATCCACTGCATTAATGCTATCTTGTAGGCATGTACATAAAACCACTAGGAAATCATTACACGATGTCTGTAAGTAACAAATGGGGATGGAATTACATTCCATTCCCCATCAAATGGGTGAATATCATGGTTTATCAAAACCATATTCTTGAAATGTTGACTCAGTGGAAAAGGTGGATGGCCACCTGAATCCAGCTGGATCAATGATAGAAAAAAAAGACTAATAAAATCCAGTCCAAACTTCAACTCTACTCTTTCAGTGCCCGCCTTTGTCCCAAATAGCAATGCTACAACTTGAAACCTTATAAAGAGGACTTCCAAATATTATAAAGTGGACTAGAAAGATGGATGATAAATGGGTTTGGGAAAAATAGCACGTAAATATGGGGTAACTCAAGAGAAAGAAAACCCTCCACAAAGGTGCTCCTAGAAATGGATTAAATGACACCATGAGCCATGAAGTAATCCCTGAAACCATACTACTATCACACTTACTCTTGAAGGGTTTTTACTTTCCCTTGTCACTCTTGGGACCAATCCCTTTATCAGGGTTATTTTATTTCCTTTCTAGGTGGCACACCTAATAGGGTTGGATGAAGGCCCTCCCATACTTAAACTTGGAAACTCACATGGGGTACTAAGATGGTGTGATGCTTGAAGGGGATACTGAAGTGAATTTTCTTACGTGACTTATATGTTAAGTTACATATTTCTTTGCATGTTTTAAGGACTAATGTTTCTTATGAACTTTGCCTAACCATGTTTTATTCTTTGATTTTTTTTAATGGACCTAACATGGTTCTTTGAGGGACGTCATGGGATTGTCCCCAAGACATTTTTCCCTATTGTAGAGCTTTGGCAAATGTAATGGAAAATAGTGGGTCATCGAGTGACTCACCACCCTCGGATATTGGCTCTCGCATCCTCAGAACCCTGGATGATGGACATATGGGCTTGGTTTGATCAGATCTAGTCATAATGGTACACAGGTGGGTTAGACATCCAACATGATGGGAAGAGTACCCCGGGGCCTATTTACCCATAGGATGGAGGATGTTGCAGTAATAGTGACTTAGACATCATTTATATATGATATGTATCCCTCCTCTCCTTGGACATAACACCTACAGGCCCTTGATATCACCCTCTTGACTTTGATGTCACCTTCTAGGGTTTGATGTTGTTATGGTTTGATGGATGGATGGGTACTGAAGTTGATTTGGTGTGAAATTGGGTGAGGAGATACCTAATTTGAAATTTATTCACCTTTGAGTATGACACGTGGCCTTTGGAGGCTCTACCTTAGCCTTTAAAGGCTTTTTGTCACCTTGCTTGACCTTGGTGTATCACATGCATGGGATATTTTGATGTATTTTGCATTTATTACACATTGTAAAGGTTAAATAAAGGGGTCAACCCCTCTTGAATTGTGAATTTGTTATGTTATGTGGAAAAAGTGAGACACTAGGCCTCATATAAGAAGGCTAGCCTCACTTTCATTTTTATCATCATCTTTCACTCACCTTTCTGGGTAACACATATGATTTTTTCGGCCTTTATGGGTAACTAGCTCTTTTCTATCATGCACTTGGCTTGGAAAGGTCTCTTGTGGATGGATTTTCTGAATTTGGATGTATATTTCTTTAATTAGGGTTACAATCTCTTGGTTTCTTGGATGAAGTAAATTTCTACAATTCTTGTTCATGCTATTAATGTTTATGGTGAAATTGTTATTTTATTGCAAGAAGTATTGTTTGGTGAAACCCTAAGATAGGAACATAAGTGATTCTTCCTCTCACAAGGTTACACTTGTCTAGAACTGGTTAATTTTCCTTGCTATAGTTATAACCTTATATCCCTAAAGTGCTAACACTTTAGAATTTTAACCCTAGACCTTTTATCTTTGATCTAGTTGAAGATACAGGAAAGGAGGAACAACTTCTAGGGCCCAAAAGTGTGTGCACCCTAGAAGTATTATCCTCAATATCTAGGACATAAGGCCAAAATTTTCTTTCACCTTAGGGTTTAGATCCTACCTCTTGGTTTCAAGTAGATTAACCTTCAAGCCTAGTTGCATTTGAAAAGACTCCATAACCCTTAAAGGAACTAGTCTTAAATAATTCTCATGGTGAATTGATTGATGAACTCACTCTCTCAAAACTCTCAAGCATCCTACTAATTGTACTAACACTAACATTTGAAAACTCACTAAATAACTTGTTGTTTTTATAAAGATTTTTCTATAGCCATCTAAATAACTTTAATTTGTTGCATACACTAACCAATCGATGGCTTAACTCACTCAGAAATTGCCTTCAACAATTGGATAATGTTCTATTGGATGTATGCTTAAATTTCATGGTCAATTGTGGTGTTTTTGAGGATTTATTATTGTTGTTGTTACAAATTACTTATTTTTGTTATAAGACTAGTGATTGCTGCAAATTTGCAACAGCCATAGCAATCTAATTTGTCTTGTATCTAAAAGAGGTCATTATTGCATACTTTAGCTTGGAATTTGTTATATATATGTTGCAAAGTGTTCTTGTTCTGGGAAAGTATCAAATCATATTCAAACCTTTTCCTTTCCTTGACCTAGACCAATCATCCAGTGATCAAGAGAGGGGGCAATAGGCTTGGCTACTAAACTTGTTATTTGATCCCTTGAGACCACTAGAGAATCCTCGCTTGTGCTGGACCTCCTCCATCACTAAAACGAGGGAAGCCCCTACTTAGGTGACAGTGGTAGGTTCTTGCATAGTTACACAATATTTGGGGATCTTGTGGATGGATATGCATAAGAACAAATCTTGTGATAACATTTTGACGTCATTCTTGGGGAGTATTTTTTCATTCTCTTCAACAATATATCTTTGGTAAAATTTATGTCAAAACCCTTGTCTTAAGAGTTTACCTAGTGACTCCATTGAGGGTCGTTCCCTCTCCTTCATTTGATGATCTTAGGGGGATCATCTGTCGACTCCACTGATATGTTCCAAGGTGTCATCCTGCTCTCAAATTTTTGACATTGCATATTTTCAAGTGATGGAATCATGGTCCCCTGGGATCAAATGTATCCTTCTATTGATTTTGAAATTTTTTGGGGATACCCAAATGAGTTTGATATAAGGTGGTCCGATAAATCTCCAAAATTCAAAGTGTTTCATGTTACTCACATTGTAGAGTTCTTGAAGTGCATACAAAAGGTAGGAGAAGGAGACGACTTGTATTTACAAGTAAAATTGTTTATACTTTCCTTTCCATTTGGAATACAAGACTGGATCAATAGTTCTTTCAAACCAAAAGTTATATCCTCTCTCGAAGATCTCATCAACAGGTTTATTGAGTTTTTGAAACCACAATGTCAGACATATGAAGGAATTCTTTGAGAGCTCGCTGCAACCCTTAAAAAGGGAGGTTTTTTCTAAAACCTTATTATAAGAGACAATAGAAAATCACACCATGCCCAAGGGGAATAATCTCTTGCAAATGAAGATTTTATTAACAAAGAACTTCCATGCCTTGAGCATTTCTTGGATGAAAGTCTTGAAGGTAACACATCCCTAAGGAAAGAAGTTGAGGAAGAAGTATATGAAGAGGGACACCAACCCCTTGAAGAGGAGCAATAATTACCTCATGATTCTATTAAAGGTAATGAATACTTGATTAAAGAATGATAACCTAAGGAGGTAAATCATGAGGAAGATTACCAAGAAGAACATGAGGTGCCTCGTGAATATGTCGAATAATAACACTTTGATGAAACACACCTTATTGAAGACCTAATCCATGAAGAGGCTCCTCGTGAAGATGAAGCACTTGTATTTTCTCCTATATTCAATGGATTCATCCAAGCTTCCATTCCTCCTACACATGAAGAAAATAATGTGGTAAGTTACACTCCTTTTCAATGTTATTGCATTTCATGATAGGGAAAGTTAAAATGTGCTAGGGGAACCCTTGGATGCATTGGACCCTTCATGTTATAATAAAGGTGATGATGTGATTGATAGTATTGATGTGTTTATACATGTTGGGAGACATAAATGGGATGTGATTTTTCTTGATGGAGATCCCATTTATGACATTGAAGGTCATTTTCAATTATTGCCTTTTTAAAAACCATATGTGATTGCTACTGATTCAGAAGCTTGGAAACATGAAGATGACATGATTACATATTTATTTAAACTGTCTAGGGATGAATTATTACAACACTCTCAAGATGATTTATGGTTGTATCCCGGAGGATTTGATACATATTCTTTTGAGCACTTGGATTTATTCTACAAAGAAGAGTTTCAACCACTCATGTTCTCTAACCTTGATGAGGGTAAGGACGTGATCGACCTAGAGAAGGTTTTTTTATGAGAATTCTCAACTTTTTCCCTTTTCACCTTTCTGTTCCACTATAGATATGGTTGGGGATTTCTCTCATGATAGTCATTTTCCTATAGGGTGGATTTGTTTTCAACCTATGGTTTTTTGCAAGGGTTTTCAGTTTCACGCATGAGGCCAACAATGTTTTGGTTGGGAGAATTTTTTTTTTCTCTGGGCCTGGTTTGATCCCTTATCTTTCCCTCTCTCCTCCCATAGACAACCTCATAGTTTTCCTTAGGTTCCTTTTCATCCATTCTTCTCAATATTTGGGTGATAGCTTTGTAGTTGAGGATGAAGATAATCCTTTGTCTGATTCTTTTGGCCTTGTCCTATGATGGATAGGGTGGGGTTGTGGTGATGCCTCCTTGCATGATTTTGTCCCTCCATCCTACCGCCATGAGTTGGATTTTATGACTAATTACAGTATGATGTATGTCTCAAATAATGATATTTTTGTGCTTGAATTATCCTTATGTTGGTTTGTGATGAAGCACATGGAATATTATAATACAATGTTGGGATGGTTTCAATGGTCATATGATTATACCTAGAATTTTAAACTAACATAGATTAATGTAGGTTAGGGAATTTGCATCCTACATTTCACTTGTATATATGTTGCATCAAGCATTCATGTTGGTATAATCTTGCATATTTATTGTATATATTTCATTTTCATTTTCACATTATGAATACATGTTAGGAAATTACACTTAGTACTTTTATATTATTGCTTTATCATTTTGTAGCTAAGGATTTTTTTTTTTAGCATGGTTTTGGATTTATCATTGGCGTTGGTGGATCACATCCACTGGTAGATACTTCTAAAGGGTGTTGTTGGTTGAAGTGGGTGTAGGAATGTAGGTATTGTACAACCAGATATTATGAGGTTCTCATGCACTCTATGATGACCACATGTCCCCATGTGGGAGCTATATGTTACCCCTCCCATGTCCAGGGGTAACTAGAGGATATCATGTCTCATGGCCCACAATGGAGAACATGATCCATACCATGATCATGATCAACATGTCCACATATGGCACCCCAACAACCCTCTTCATTCACCTTTACAGCTACAGGTCAACCAAGGCTCATCACATCCAAGCAACCTAGAGTATGGGAGATGGTAAGCCATCATCACCATGAGGTATATTTTTCCTTCTTTTATGCAAAATGTTGTTCTTAGTCTTTTAGGCATGTGCATGAGGATGTTTGGTTGAAGTTGGATAATGAATCATTGGTTTGGGAAATTGTGTCTGTTTCATTGTTTCACCTTGGTGGTCAACTTTTATGCCTTAGTGCCATGTTGTCACTTCCCACGGAAAAGGGGTACTACTGGGGGGGACTCACAAGGGTAACATTCCATTCCCCATCATACTTAACACTTTCCATCATAGAGCCTCTCATAGTGACCTAAACTTCAACAATAGTTCATTGTCCATTCTCTCATGAGAAGAGGGGTTGAAGGCCCAAAGGTTGTTTCATAAATACTAATAAAAGAATAAGAAACTAATGATAAAGAAAGAAAGGAATGATATCAAAAAAGGAATAAAAAAATCCATTTCAAACTTGAGTTATAATGTTTTAGTGCTCACCCCGGTCCCAAATAGAAATTCTACAGCTTGAAACCCTATTGTTGGGCACAGGCCTATTTTGAGGGAATACCTATTTTTGGAGAATAAAACCCAGTTTTAGAGAAGAACAACTGGCAGGAAAAGTAGCACGCGAAAGGGAAAGCACATGCAAGGGAGGAAAGCATGAAAGGCACATAAGTAGGAAAACCTAACCATGTTAGGGTTAGAGTTTTGGAAAGATATTGTAATGGACAATGAACTTGTAAAACAATATAAATAAGAACCTAGGAGGTCTAGGTCAAGCTTCGATAGGGGAGAGATTATTGTGGGTCGAAGTGTGTTCCAAGTAGTGATTCAGGTTTTGATCTACTGTGATACATTTTTGTAAGTTTTTGGGTTGTAGGAGAGTAAGGTATCTAGATATTGAAGGTTAGATCACAAGATGAGGATCCTGGTGTGATCTAGTCCACCTCACATAGGTTGTGGAACATGTTTCATAATTGTATGATCAAAATTGTAGTGCACGTAGTGCTTTATTTTGCATAAATCTAAATAAAAGAGCCTAAGAAGAAAGATCTTTTTGGACGTAGGCTAGGAGGGGTGAACCATGATAAAACTTGTGTCATGTGTGATGATGGAATGTCTGTTTACTTTTTGTTAAGGGTTGATCATCTTTAATGTTTGTTAATGATTGATTTACACATATGTGGTTAGCTAGATCTATTTGATTGCATGCAAGAGTTTAATATATGAACGGATATTATTAATAATAGATTGAGTAAACAGTTTAAGGCTTGAGAAAGACCAGTTACAATCCCAGATCCCCACTCTTTCCTAGACTGCAATCACCTAAGCATTGCAGTCACCCATAGAA
>WSFP011510483.1:0-13134 GCA_009831015.1 Picea engelmannii
GGATAAGGACAACTATCATCAACTATCTCAATCACCTCGAAGTCCACAAATGTTCTGACCCCATTGATGCCCACAGGGACATGTTCCAGTCTTCTGAAGGGGCTCACAGCCTGTTGATTGGCCATCCTAAGCCTAATGGGGGAATAGATCAACTTAGGTTTTCCCATCAGTGCCCAAGTCTGCTTCATCATAACATTGACCTTCGATAATAGGTCGAGGACCACATAATCTATATCATAATCTCCTATCTAAGAATTTAGATGTAGCTCCTTATTTGTCCTTCTCTTTTTGGATAGTTTATGTACTACTTTATTTAGTAGAGAATCTACCTTCCCTAGCTCATACTATCTGATCAAGTTTTGTAGCTCTTGTACAACGCTCCCATCCTTTATCAAATTGATGCAAGTGCATAATAATTCCATGAGTCTGCTTACCTCTTTTCCTTCTCTAGGTGAAGCGGACTGATCAAAGGCCAGGGGCATTCCACATTCTCTCACTTCTGGTTGTGCCTTTGATGAAGAATCCTGATCTCTTCTAAACTCTTTTCTTGCCTCTTCAAATGTCTGCTTCTCTCTCTTTGGATCAAACTCTTGTGTCTTCACCTTAGCTTTTCTGACTCCTGATTGTTTTGTAGTCTTCCCTAGAGTTACCCTATCTTCTCCTGTAGCAGCGCTGATCCAGATTCGAATCCAGGAGCTTGATGGGGCTCAAAAAGGCCTAAAAATCAATGTTCTCAGAATGACGTCAAAACAGACGTGTACGCAGTCCTCATAAATATGAACCCAACACAACTTGAACGGGCTCAAACATACATCATATGCTCCTAATATCACGATCTTAAGTTTAGGTCAAACTGGCAAAAAGTCAAAGTCAAGTCAACAATCCGTATAGCGTGACACGTGGCAGGTACGGTGATGACATGGAAGGTGTGCTTACGTGGCCAATTTTTGACAAGGTAGGTATGATGTTGACACATGGGGGAATCATTTATTGACAAGTGGCATCAGTCCAATGAATAAGGAGGTGCCACGTGGCCCAGACTTGGGCTGTCACGTGGCACCAGGTGGTTGGCTCGTTGGTTGTATGTTATAAAAATTATGGTCTCCACAAGTTTTGAACTTGTGACCTCCAAGGCAGGCTACGACTTGGGAATAAGTTGTATTCCATTGCACTACTATGTGACTTGTTATAACAAGTCCACAAAGTTATATGTAAAGTGTCGTTAAGTATGTGGGCGCAGGGGCCACGAGCTATAGTTCGGATCCCTTACCATATGCACGGGAGTTATGGCTATGACTTAGCCTTTGAATCCGAGAAGCTCAACCATATGACCATAAATAGGGGCGCACACTCATCTTGGGGGGATTATCCCTATTATTTGGCATAAAGTGGGTTTTGACCTTATCTTTATGATTTTTTATTGATTTTATTAACCAGTTTTGGTTATTTGGCCATATCTTGGTGGATATTGGGCCAAATTGAGTGCCACAAGAAGTGGGATGTTGGGATTTGATCCCTCTACCTTGTGGATATATAAACCAAGCCATTGTGAGGTTTTCAACAAGCAATAAGCAGCAAATAATCTTGAAGCAAGTCGAGGAAGAACTTGCCAAGGTCAAGTAGTCTTGAGCAATGTAGAGTAGCTGAGCTTTGGAGGCAGTTTTCGAGAGTTCTACTACTCCGTTTTTAGTGACGTCTGTTGCATAAGGTTTATGAGACATAGAAGAATATATCTAGTCAGTCAGATCCCTATATGATGTGATTTTAATGTAGATTGTAAAGCATTGAATATTGAATAGAGAAAACCTCCCTCACTGAAGACAAAGGCCCAGAGACGTAGGCAAGATTGCCGAACTCCGTTATCAACTTCTTATGTACAATTGGTTGTTGGTTTGCATTATTGTGTTATCTATTATTGCTCTTAATTATTCAAGTCTTTGTTGTTTTCGTATTCACATGCACCATCAGAAAAAGGTCTTGATTAAATTGAGGTTATAGTGTGTAATTGCTAAGCTTCGATTTTCGGAACAAGTGGTATCAGAACAAGATGACATTTGCAGGAACTGTGAATATGGGAAAAATATTGAAGAGAGATAGACTCTAGGAGCTCGAGGAGATCAACCAAGCCATTCAGCAAGATAATGCTGAATTGCGAAGATTGGTGCAGATTATCGAGGAAGACAGGGAAAGAATGCGAATGTTGATGTTGGCAATGGAAGCAAGGCCAGTTGGAGGAAGTCCTTCAGTTAGAAGCCTGAGCCCTATTAGGGATGATGGAACTCATCCATTCCAGAGGAAATTAGATGAAGAGGATTCATATACTCCTGCTACTCCAGTTGAAGATCAATCAATAGGAGAGGCCATTAGCACATTCTCTTCTCCAATAGAAAGAACTGATTACACTCCAACCTCACCTATAGTTGATCAGGAAGTGGAGTCCAACCATCTGGAGATAACAACATTTGAGAAACATACCAAAGGAGTCAGTATGATAATGCTATCGAAGTTTGGAAACCGGAAGGGGCAAGGCCTTGGAAAATATGGCCAAAGCAGAGCCGAGCTGATTGAAGTGCGTGATCATCCACTCCAGGAAAGATTGGGATATGCAGGAGAATCTTCTGAGGATGACAGTCTAGTGATTCGTTGCACCCACTATCAAAAGTTTGGACATGATGCTGACCACTGCTGGGAGCGGCATCTAGAATTGACACCAGAATGGTTTCAGACTCGGTAAGGCAAACAGGCAGCATGAGCCAGCAACGATGCAAACAATGAGTCACGGAAGAAAGGTAAATAGGTTAAAAGGTATAAATCACCTTCGCCCACCTTTACTGATGAGCATGCTAGAGTCATGAACCTTATCAGAAAAATGATTCCATGCATGTTTTGTAGCAACCATAACCATTGTGTTGCAGACTACTGGAAACAAAAGGTGTATGGAAAAAATATCATGGCTACAAGAAGTACGCCAAGATGCGATGACGCGACACTGCAGGTCAAAGAGTATCTGTGAGCAAAGTCAGTGCAGCGAGGATAGGAGTTAGAAAAATCCAAGGGGGATTCGACTCAGTCAGGGTGCGATTCCATCAAGTTTCTTCGAGCAAGAAACACTTGCTGACATTATCAAAAGAGCAGACATTGTGAGGATAGCTATTGGAGGCTACATCCAAAGTTTCAACGCTCAACAAAGCCTGAAGGACCCGAGCAAAAGACGAATGCTGCAAAGGAATAGAAGGACGTTGTCGAGGAGCAGAAGGACGCTACAAGAGGACAATAGGCGGATGCTGCAGAGAAGCAGAGAAACGACCATGACATTGCGTTGGTAGGATATGGGTCGTTCGATTGGAACTGGGTAGATTTTATGCCCTATATGTAAATTGAGTCAGTGTCATTGTCATTGATGTAATAAAAGTGATTTGATTTATGAAATCAGTTATTGAGTCTAGTTAATGTTAAGTCTAGGATGTTTTTCATTAGTCAATTGATGTAAGGATATGGTCGATTGATGTAATAAACTTTTTGGGGTCCAAAAGGTCTTTAGTGGGAAGGCATGATCCAGATTCGGATCCAGGAGCTTGATGGGGCTCAAAAAGGCCTAAAAATAAATGTTCTCGGAATGATGTAAAAAAGGACAGGTGTGTAGGCCTCGTTAATAAAAACCCAACGCAACTTGAATGGGCTCAAATAGACGTCGTATTCTCCTAATATCGCGATCTTAAGTTTAGGTCAAACTGGCAAAAAGTCAAAGTCAAGTCAACAATCCATACAACATGACATGTGGAAAGTACGATGATGACATGGTAGGTGTTCTTACGTGGCTAATTGCTGACAAGGAAGGTACAATGTTGACACATGGGTGAATCATTGATTGACAAGTGGCATCAGTGCAACAAATAAGGAGGTGCCACGTGGCCCAAGCTTGGGCTGCCACATGACACCAGGTGGTTGGCTCATTGGTTGTATGTTATAAAAATTATGGTCTCCACGAGTTTTGGACTCGTGACCTCCAAGGTAGGCTACGACTTGGGAATAAGTTGTATGCCATTGCACTACTATGTGACTTGTTATAGCAAGTCCACAAAGTTATATGTAAAGTGTTGTTAAGTATGTGGGCGCGGGGGCCACAGGCTATAGTTCGGATCCCTTACCATATGCACAGGAGTTATGGCTAGGACTTAGCTTTTGAATCCGAGAAGCTCAACCATATGACCATAAATAGGTGCGTGCACTCATCTTGGGGGGCTTATCCCTATTATTTGGCATAAAGTGGGTTTTGACCTTATCTTTATGATTTTTTATAGATTTTATTAACCAATTTTGGTTATTTGGCCATATCTTGGTGGATATTGGGCCAAATTGAGTGCCACAAGAAGTGGGATGTTGGGATTTGATCCCTCTACCTCATGTCTATATAAACCAAGCCATTGTGAGGTTTTAAACAAGAAATAAGCAACAAAGAAGCTTGAAGCAAGTCGAGGAAGAATTTTCCAAGGTCAAGTAGTCTTGAGCAGTGCAAAGTAGCTGAGCTTTGGAGGCAGTTTCCGGGAGTTCTACTACTCCATTTTCAGTGTTTTCTATTACATCAGGTTTCTAAGACAGATCAGAATATAGCTAGTTAGTCAGAGCCCTATATGATGTGATTTTAATGTAGATTGTAAAGCATTGAATATTGAATAGAGAAAGCCTCCCTCACTGGACACAAAGTCTCGGAGACGTAGGCGAGATTGCCGAACTCTGTTATAAACTTCTTGTGTACAATTGGTTGATGGCTTGCATTCTTGTTTTATCTGTTATTGCTCTTAATTATTCAATTCTTTGTTGTTGTCATATTCACATGCAGCATCAGAAAAAGGTCTTGATTAAATTGAGGTTATAGTGTGTAATTGCTAAGCTTTGATTTTCGGATCAAGTGCCTCCTCTAGTGATAACAAAAACTCTAGGATTTGCTCCGTGAGGTTCTGTTGTGATTAATTGTACTTGTTGTTTTCCTCCTTGTCTTTCCTGAAGTTTGGCTAACAACGCAGGACAATATTCTATGACATGTTTAAATGAGTTGCAGTAACTGCAAGTGGTACATAGGTTTTGATAGTCCCTTGCCAAATGAATTGGCTATGCATAGTTATAACAAATTATCTGACCTCTACCTCGATCCATATCTCCTCCTCGTCCTATTCCTCTGAATCCACCATGAGGGTTGAAGTTTCCTCTTCCAGGGGAATTATACTGCGTAGTGTTCCCTTCTCTTTGTACTTCACCTTGAATTTTGTATATATCCCTTGACCTTTCATGCATGAGGTTATAGGCCCTACAATCCCTATCATCATGCCTTACTGACTTATAGAACATGCAATACAAATTTGTGGGTCTTTGAACATATTTTTGCATGTAATAACATTCACCAGGGTGATGTCTATTTCTACATACCTCGCACCAAGGTAGGGTAACTTGCTTCAAAAGGCTCGGAGCTCCAGATGCCAAGTACTCGAGAAATAAGGGACAATGCTCCTTGCCACGACCTTCTGATTTTCATCTAATGCACCATATATCTTCTCTTTTATCTTTTCCCTTATCTTTATTCATATCTTTGACCTACAGAGACAAGCTAGTTAACTGACTCAAGATTTGGCTCATACCTGAGTTGGATTCTCCCATAGGGGTTGATTCTAGCTTCATGAAAATCTCCAGTGCCTCAGCCTATGAAGCAATCTTTGGTTGCATCAGAGGGACTCTGATGTGTGGTAAAAGGGAAACAATGAACCATTCGTTGTTCTGCTCATCTGGGATCTAAAAAGTCAACTGACACATTAAGGTTTTAAACCTTTGATCAAACTCCCAAACAGGTTCAGCTATTCTTTTCTTGATTTCATTCAACTCTGTAATGCATTGTGACTCCAAATTGGGTTTCTTGAATTCTGCAACCACTGCATTCTTGATCTCATTCAGTGGTTTAGGTTGTGCAATTCCTTGGACAAGTTTCATGTACCAACTCAGTGCACGGTCTCTTAAGGTAGTACTAAACTGATCTCGTTTAACAGCTTCTTCGGTGACATTCTTAATACTCCATACAACTTCACATAGAAACCAATGTTGATCAGGATCTTCAGATCCATCTTCTCTGAAGGTGGGTAACCTCATCTCATTTGCCATAGATCTTCCTAGGTTTCATGAATGAGTGTGCACTGAACCACTTGTACCAGCGCTCTGAGTGTTCTGATAACTTAGGTTACTCTGGTTACTTACTGTTGCTGAAACAACAAGGGGTGTAATAACACTTTAATAGTCTGCACAGTCCTTGAATTTTATGACTCTTCTCGGTGAGGTTATTCAATCTTCTCTTCTTCTGCCCTGGCGGACCCTGAATGTTCCTCATTCAACAACTCTTCTTCTTCTCCACTGTAGAACCCTTCTTCTTGTGTTGGTTCGTGACTCTGCTCGAACAAGTTGACCAGAGGAACTTCTCTGAAGATCCTCCCACTATGTGTGTGTCTGATCTCTGTGTCGCTGTCATTGTCTGAATTCTTGAACATTATCTTTTTCAGTCTGACCCACTACTGTATTTTCAAGATGTTCTTCTCATGCAATAGCATCTTGATCTTCAGCTTCAAGAAATGTAAAAATTTTCCTCTAGGTCTTTTAAGGAAATATCTCTCTTCTTGGCTATATGATTCTACCCTATCAATAGAAAACTCTATGATATACCCTCCAATGGTACTATCAAACCAACGATCTACTGCTTTTGACATGACGTTATAAACTCTTTTGACCTTCTTGATCAACGCTGATGTCAAAACCATAGAAAGTCTAGATCTGATCTCAAACTGGGTGTCTGCTAATCTGGCCAGCCACTCATATAGCTCCTTATGAATTCCTCCAAAGAAAATCTTGTGTATATCAATAAAGATATACCTTTCCAACCAGTCTTCTACACTTATATTAGGGTTCTTGTTCTGAGCTTCTGCGGAATCCTTTTCTTGTTCTTCTATCCACTTCTGAATCTTTGTCTTTGATGGAAACCACCTTGACATTCCCTAAAGAAGATCTCGGTCCCGACAACGGAACCATTTGTTGGCACATGGGCAAACCTAGGGTTCAGTTCTAATAGTGCACCAAGAATCCCTAACTACTGGCCCTTTCGACAACACCTGCGAAGCATATGTAGTCTCACCCAAGTAGCAATAGGGGTTTGCAGGACACAAGTGTCTACAACCAGAGTAAATACAAGTGGAATCAAGACAATCACACAACGATATCAGACTATTCTTCCCAAACATAAACCTATTTCGCACAGTTATAGATCATATCTAACATACTAATGCATCATTAGAGCAACAACGTAAATAACACAACATCAACCATACAAAATAATATGATATACATGGTTCACCCTCTCCCTAGGGCTACATCCATAGAATTGTGCTTTATAATATATTAGGTGAAAGCTTATAGTTCTATTTGCGCTCTTAGCTTGTAGATCTCTCTCCTTCTCTCTTTACTCTATCTCCCTCCCCTGCGCACCCAGCTTCAAGGTTGATCTTCTCACCTAGCTAAAGATCTTACAACACAGACTTCTCTCACCGCACAATACTCTTCTCTCAGCAATAACAACAATCACTCCTTATTACATAATCAAATTAACGATGACCCCGATCCTAGGTCCTCTTGACCTTTATTTATACATTAAAATAGCTCATTCATAGCCTTAGGCCAAAGCCTAGGTGTCTAAAACCCTATATACCAAAACCCCAGGTGTCTAAAACCCTAGGTAAACTTGACCCGTGTTTTCAGGGCTTCGCCATCATGTCTTTCCTTCCTTTTCGTGAGGTTTTCCAAAGCATCTACCAGCGGATTTTTTTGCTTGCTGAGTTGTCCACAATCCATCTTCCTTGCTGATTTGTCTTCCTCGGTCTCCTCGTCCAACGACTTGTTTTCTCTTACTTCACTCTGTCTTTTCTACTCTTTTACTCACTTTGACCCAGTATCAATCACTGTGTCTTCCGCGCATTTCACATTTCGTCTTTTCTTCTGTAATCTTCGCTTACTTCCATAACCAAGGGCCAACAATAGGTAAAATTTATATTTTACAAATCAAGGAGATTAATGTTTATTTCCATGGAAAATAATTAAATGGGAAGATGCACATGAAAGGAAAACTTGGATAATTTTCATCCAAAAGTTTTACAGAAGTAAAAGAAGAAGATTAAAAGTATTTACCAAAGATGGTAAACAAGACATGGTTTTCAAAACCATGGGAAAGAAACCAGTAAATGGTTTTCACAGTGAAATGGTAAATTGGAAAAAACATAACACAGTAAATGTTTTTCACAGTGAAATGGTAACAATAAATGTTTTTTACAGTGAAATGGTGAATTGGGCAAAACAAGACATGGTTTTAAAAACCACGGGCATGAATTAAATTATGGAAATTTAATTCTAAGGAATAGAAAAATATTTGGGAATTATTTTTATTCAAATATATTATTCCCAAACATTTAATGAGAATATGGATAAATGGAATTAAATTTGAAAGGGTATAAGTGACATTTCAAAGAGAACGTGGCAAAGGAAAGAACTAGAGCAACAGAGGAATCTACAAGGATCATGAAACGTTTTCCTGAAAACTGTCATTTGTAATCATTGTAACCAGTTTTTGAAGCTGAAACGTTTCATTTCAGTTATTGTAACCAGTTGCACATTGAAGGAACTCGAATTGTATAAGTGTTAGAGGTTCCTGTCAGGCTGCTAAATTGAAGATTTAAATGACCCGAAACACTAAATTGTCAAACCAGGGTAAGTAAACTTAGAGCTGCTACACTGTATGTGCGGGTAAGCTAATTCCTATCTAAAGACTATCCTTAAAAGAAAACATAAACTTACTTTGAGAAACTGAATCTTAATGACTATCTTGAAACTTATCATTTCCCGTTTAATTCATTAAAAGAGAAACAGTTCTATGCTTAAGTGCTGGTACTTCTATTTCTGCTCTACTGTAGTTTCACAAGATTGTCTACCACTATCTTTAATCATCTATCAACACTATTTCTGTCTATCACAGAAGGATTATTTCCTAAAATTATTTTAATCTAAACATTGAAAACAAATCTAACTCTGTCTACAGGAAAAATAAAGAATTACTCTACTTACCCTACTGGTACCGGAAGCTTCCTCTAAGTTAATTGCAACCTAACTATCTAACAAAACATAGTGGCCTCACTATCTAACAAGGCAAGGTACATTCAGACTCTAAGTTATGGTCAGATTGAAAACTGGAATCGAAACAGACCTAGCTCATGCCCTAAACTCTACAGGAATCAACCATGCTTCAATAGTCATTGACGTAGCAGATATTTAATAAGCTGGAAACGATACAGTTGAAGAATAATCAATCAATATTCTGAACAGTTAATTCCAAGACTCAATAAACTAACATGCATGCAATTACTATGATATTGAAATAATCTAAATTTAATGCAAGAACAACAACGGCTTGCACCTGTTTGGCGGGCCCAACCAAAAGGTACAAACGCCGAAGGGAAGAACCATAACTAACTATATCATTCTATGCAACCACTGTGTATACTTCATACTCCATTTACTTCAAGAAAATAGCTCAAATCGTATGACAGTGAAATAACACAACGTAACAGCAGCTTGTATTCAGAAACATGTATTCACGATGTAACATAACATAACCCAACCGTTTATTAGGAGTGGTCCTCTGGTTATATATAGATCCTCCTCCATAACAGTCTAAAGCAAAAATACATTAATTCCAACGGATCCCCGGTCCGAAAATAGCTTGAAATCAAGTTTAAAACGGTCTTCACATCTTCGTGACACGTAGTGTCACAAAGTGTGAATCATAAAATATTAACGACTCAGTTCTATCATTGTGCCTTCAATCATCATATGAGCGATGACTCCATTTGTCATGTAAATCTCGTTGTCTCCCCCTTTGGCCATAACGCGCGAATCTGTAGCAGCTTCGTTGGTGTCTCCACAGGGTGCGAGCTGGTACCTGGTACTGGAAAATCCTGTTCCAAAAATAGAAATGGTACCTAACCCAAGCCACATTAGTTCCATTGTTAATTTAAAGCATCAAAATTCATAAAAATAACTTGAAACGTAAAGATACCTTAAGTAGCCCCATTGAGTGGTAAGCAGATGTCAACTATGTCAAAACAAGGCCAAAAGGGGTGGTACTGGGTATAGAAATGGAGGTCTTTGTGATATAATATGGGCAAAAACATGATCAAAACTGGAGACCAACATGCCCCCAAACTGAAGTCTTTGCCTGTCCTCAGGCAACAAAAAGTCAAAGACTGATAGCAATCAGAGGGTTGCAGTCGCTGCAACCAACATTTGTAACCTCTCCTGTTTCTTCAGATTTCTAATTTCTTTCTTGAGGACTCGGTTGATTATAATATGCTTTCTGGTCGTCTTCTGTAGTTGCCTGTTCCTTTTGAAAATACCTTTATTCCTCTGTTTTAACCTTTCAATCTTGGACAAGAGATGAGTTACCCTGACTTTCATGAGTTCATTCTCAGTTTTAATATGTCTATCCAATACAATGTACTCATGTAGCTTCTCTTTTAGCCTGTTATTCTTGCTTTCTAGTTTTGCTACCATTGGTTTCAAGGATCGGCTGGAGGAAATATCACAATAGGTTTCAAATGTTTTATCTTGTCCTGGCTGTGCTTGAGGACTAAATGCATGAGTATACTCGTCTGGACTTTGAGCATGGGTGTGAACTCTATCAGAATTATGATTTGGACTGAGTTTAGGAGTGAACTCATCTGGACTGCGTTCAGAAGTGTCAACTGGATCAAAATTATGATCTGGACTGAGTTCAGGAGTGAACTCATTTGGACTTCGTTCATAGGTGTCAACTGGACTAGGTTCAGGAGTGGACTCTCTTTGCATCAGAATAGGGGTACCTGTTGGTACTTGAATTGACTCATTCTACACAATTCCTTTGGGCGTAGTAGCCTACCGATCCGCTTTACGGGTTTTTCGAATGAATTGGGACAGAGTCCAAGTCATTTCAGAGGGCTCTGGAGCCTCCTCGTGATCATCCATACTTTCCAACCTCTCATGTGGTGGGTAACTGGGCACAGAGTTGTCCATACTTGACAATATGCTTTTACATTTTCTTTTTGGATTCCTCCTAGGCTTGTTAGTCAACTCTGCCAGTTCCTCCACGTCAATTATGTTCTCAGCAGCTAGGGAAGAGCTCAGGATTTCAATGTTTGCCTCAGTAGGTGTAGTGTTCTTCACAGTTCCATTATTGGTCTCCACTCCATCAGACCCATGAGCATCGAATGGATGTTCTGAATCAGGGTCTCCAGCACAGTCTTTGATCGGGGTTTTAACCCTCTTTTTCCTAGAGTTCAACTTTTTGTGTGGGGGAACATGCTTCACACTTATATCTCTAGACTGGGTGGAGGCTAGGGTTTTTATAGTGAATAGATCCCAAGTTTCTTGCTTTTTAGACAGTGCAGACTTAATCAAGATCTTCACAAGACCAAAATAAAATAGACTTCCACGAAAATCTTTGGCCTTTCGTACCTGTTCGGCCATCTTTTTTAAACTTTTCAATAGAAAGAAAGGTATGTTCAGCAGATGATTACCTTTGAAGTGTAATAGAAGTCAGGCATGGCAGGGAAATACGATGGTGTAGCATCCTTCACACGTGAGGTAACGCTGGAGGATGGCTAACAATTGAGCCCACTATGGTTCCAACCATGATCGCGATGTTCCCTCGGACCACTGTGTTTCCCAGTACTGTGCTTTCAAAAGCTGAGTGCAGAGATGTTTGTCAACATGCTGACCCTTTGTCCATCTCTGGCCAGTGGTGGGCAATTGAATTGCCTCCGAAATGAACTTCTCCATGACTTCGAACTCGAGCTCGCCCACGTTAGCGAACCCACCCTCAAAATGCAGAGCAAACTGGAGCGTGATTGCATCGTTATATCCATCGAACTTCTTTAGAAACGGCTCCCAACCTGCTTGCTTAAAAATATCTCTGGTTGCCTCATGCTCCGGAAGGGTCTCTAAGTCTGCGTATGTCTCTGGTTCATGGCGATTTGCTACCATGATTCCACTTGATATCACAGGGAAATTATATAGGTGAGCAACGAAAGTTGGATGAGGGCGACAAAGGAAGAGAATGTGATGAAGGGAATAGTCAGGAGGAAAATCATATGAGAATATTTGAATTGTCGTGGAGATAGATAGGGTGTCGGAGAATGATGAGAGTCGTACAAGGGTGCAGAGTTATCATATACGAGTCATGTCGAACTCAGTTCCGGTAATGTTGTTCATTTTCATGTTATGAAATGTTGAGGTGGGTTGGTTCGTTAGGTACAGGTCATGGTTATGATTAAACATTATGGAGTAAACAAGGCATCTTTAGTTCAAACTATTAATATGTAAATTAATGCAGTAAATCAATACGAACTAATCATACCTGAGTTAAATTACCTATCCCCATTGTTATTCAAGTCTTGTTGTGGAATTTTTCTTTTGAAGTCAAGTCTGGATCTGAAGGGCGCGAAAATTGTAATTACTCTCGTATTTCTGATGAACCTGTAACTAATGAACTCTGTGATGGTACTGACTGGTACTAATGGAACACTCAAGAATCTGCAGAGAAATTTACCCAATAATATCCTGCTGAGAAAAACTTCCTGTTTATAACAATAGATTATCTGATGATGATCCCTGAACCTGGCTTTTGTCCTGAAAAAGATCAACTGAAATCATGTCTTCAATAGCTTCAAAGCTTCACCCATGGTACAAGTCTGATTTGTGTGAATGGATGTTCTGGAGTCGAACACAAACAGAAATCATCGGATTACCAACGATTAATGAATGCTGTTAACCGATGCGAGATGACCCACCAGTGATGTCAATGGGCCTCAAGGTACCTACAACACATCCTAACAGGTACGAATAGAGGTGTTGGTGTCGAGTCACCTGCAGGATCTATCAGCCAAGAGACATTGGTGTATTCCCAGGGTTGTCAGCAAGGACATCTGCCATTGAGGCATGCAGAGTCCAGGGTGCTAAATAATCTCTAATCTCTGCTCCAGATAAGGTGTTGATGTCGATGGAGTGAGATTTGTTGGAAGGTGG
>WSFP011510484.1:0-13133 GCA_009831015.1 Picea engelmannii
TGATGGCCGTGGGAATGCAGAGTTCATAAATTTTCATAGGGTGCTCAGATGGCTATTTCTTCTCAAACACAAATAAATTCTACATATTCCTGAAGCATTCAAAACACAATTGTTTGACACATTGTATTGCAGAGTGCATGATAAATTGCATGACCTTGCAGATGGTCTCAATGATAGTTTTCATAGTATTCAATATTCATTGGATAGCATGCAGGAGATATTTATTATGGCGAACATCAGAGATGAATATAATCAAGAAATCTATGCTTGGTATGATTTTTAGGCCAATTGTCATGATTGGTATATGGATTGTTGTCATTTCTGGGATGACAACTAGTTTCATGTTTTATTTGATGAGAATCAATGTGACAAATCCACCTTCTGTAGAGAGCATCAATGTGACAAATTGGGAGCCAATGATTATTACAAGTGTCCATCCTTCATATTCTACAATGGTATTATTCCTTCCAGATTCTGCTACGACCCTTTTCCACTATGTGGATGGATCTTCTTATTTGGATCCACATGACATGTGTTGGTCTTTGGAGCATCATTTAGATTTGGTTATTGGGTTCCAAAATATTCCACAGGCAATTCACATGAGCACTTGGACATGGGACCCGGGTTTACAATGGCGGTTGGATTACTTCAGTATAGTGGCTTTCCTTTCTACATGGGACCTTGGTTCTTCAGTCTTCTTCAACATTATGGTCCACAATTATCCATGGGACCCTGGTATATGGTTGCACAACAAGCATTGAGGAAAAGAATTTCATAAGGGGGATGGAATGTTAGGTAGCTAGAGAGGTGGTAGTTGGGGCCCAGAGGGCCCATAGTGATAATAATGGAGGCCATTCAATGTAAGGTGGACTAGGTCCACTATATTATTAAATAAGGCCCACTATGGTAGTTATATATAATAAATGGATAGTTAGATATAATAAATGTAAGAGGAATTCTTAGAAGGTTCTACTTCTAAAATATCCCTCCTCTAGAATGTTTTTAGGTGATGGTAGCACTATATAAAGGGGTTCAAGCAATGTAGTAGGATATGAAGACAATTATTTTATTTGGAGCGGTAGTTCAATAGAAGGATGCCCCCTCGAAGAGGAAAGTGAACAAGAGAGGATCCCTTCCATAATAGGATCCATTGTATGGTGTTTCCCTACCTCAAGGGTTTCTATAATAAAGTTGTTGTTTTCTATATTGCTCTCTGAACCTTTGTGGTGTTTCTGTATGCAAGTATTTGGTTCTTAACAACGTCAAAAGGTTTGCGGGCCACGATGGGGGTATTTGGTACGTTAAGTTCCCAAGGATGTAAATTTTGCATATGATCTCTGTTTGGGGATAATGATAGATCATTTAAAATTTCTATACGAGGACTACACATGTTTCCATCACACTTTTTCTAAATCCTATAGTGGGACTGTGGAGGGCCCAAAAAACGTTGTTTAGGGCCTCAAAACAACCCCAAAAGTTTAGGACCCAAAACACTGTAGAACAACTGGCAAGGTGGAAACCCTTATTTTAAGTCAGTGGAATAGGTGGATGGCCACCGATTTCCACCTAGATCAATACTCCCCCCTTAGGAAGAAATGGTCTCCATGTAAAAAGGAAAGTCCCCAAGGAATCTTTTGTTGAATCTGAATATTGGCAAGTTGCTTGCCTTGTAGAAGAAGTTGTCATGCTTAACTTGTTGAAGGTTGTTGGAGGGTTTGGTTTCATTTAAACAATCTTGCTACATGATCTTCCTAAGTGTGGGAGGACTCTATCAATGAAGATGTAGCATGAAGAACATGAAGGGATTTATCATAACTTGATTTAACTGGGCAATGTGGAGGCACCGCCCATAGATGTAGTAGGAATATCTTGGGTGCTCTTCTACAATATTATTGATCTTGTTTTGTTGTATAGAAGGGTCTTGGGATGAGGCTGCACTGGTTTCAATGTCCTTCTCTTCTGACCAAACTTTTAAGAGGATAAACTTTGCGGTATGAGAGATTACTTTGCAGAACTATTTTGTTTGGATAGTAGTTGGAACTACATCTGGTATCTTGTAGGGTTTATCCCCCAGAGTAAAAATGATGCTACGAGGTCAAGACTCATATACAACATGACACCTTCACATATATGTCTAGCCTAATAGAACATCACATACTTCTAGTAGGGAAACATCGCACAATACCTCATCCTTAAAGGGATTGATGCCTTATGATAGGTGGCACTATTGGCTGACATGAAGATCTTAACCCTGGCGAAGCCACCCAATGTTGTATGGTTTTGGGTGTGGTTTTTTCATCAAATGAAACTGCTTAACGACCTCTTATAATATGAGGTTCTTCTGGATTCCACTATCAACAATAAAATGCAGCAGGGTCCCCTTCGCCCACATCTATGAATGGAAAAGGTGCTCCCCCTCCTCAAGATCCTATGGTTATTCTAGTTGGATTGTTGTGGTCATGACAATAGAAGTGGGTTCTTCATAAATTATGTCTACTTTTATTATTGTTTGAATCAGAGTCTGATTTGAGACTTGATTCTATTTCTTTAAGTTCAGTTACCAATGACTCTTTTGAACAACATTCATCGGTGTTGTGCGAAAGGGATTTTGTGGAAGTTGCACCACTTCCCAATGTCCTTCTTTGTCTTCCCATTTCTCTTATTTCCTATGGCTTGGAATGGTTGTCTTGAGTTTGGATATTCTATTGATTAGGGCTTCCTTTACCATAGTTTGGTTGTTGGATATTTGCAGACCCAAATTCCCACTTATTCTGCTACTTAAATTTCTTCTCGATTTTGAAAACATATCTATAAGAAGATCCCAATGATGAGATGTCCAAAATATCCATTCATTTTGGATGTAACTGTGTAGAGCCCCACTATATTTCAAAACCAGATGCCGCTAAGATTCGTTGATTCCCATCGTGGTGTGCAAGGTATGGAAGGTATTCTTGAATTTTGACACTATCTTGTCTCGCTTTTGATGTAGTGTGGTCCATATCATGTATTGTTTGTCATAGTTTCCCACAAGGTAATATTGTTCCTTAACTACATCTATAAAAATATCCCAAGTGGGCTCGACCCCAAATATTCCAGAATCCTCTATGGAATTTTTCTCCCAGTAAGTTTCCCACCAATGTTTGACATAGGGGAGTGTTGGCACATGGGAAGACCTAGGGTTCAGCTCCAAGAGTGCACCAACAAGCCCTAACTACTGGCCCTTTTGACAACACCTATGAGGCATATCCAGTCTCACCCGAAGTAGCTATGGGGGGATTGCAGGATAGATATGTCTACAACTAGAAGGAATGCAAAGTGGATTCACAACAACCAACACACAACAATCTGGTATTCTTTATCTTCTTACAACCTAACATGCAAGTTATATCTCAGATCTAACACATTATCACAATAGCAACATCTCAAATGACAAATAACATGGCATCAATCACACACAACAAAAAATGTACGTGGTTCACCCTCTCTCTAGGCCTACATCCACATAATTGTGCTTTATGATATATTAAAATGAAAGCATACAGTTCTGATCTACGCTTTTAGCTAGCAGATCTTCTCTTCTTCTCTCTATCCCTCCCCTCCATGTGCACCTAGCTACAGGGTTGATCTTCGCACCCAGCTGAATATCTTACAATACCATAAGGCTCTCGTACTCAACACTTCTCTCTCTCACACAATAGTCCTCACTGATCGCACAATAGTAATGAAATCTCAACCAACTTAGTACCAAGCCATCCTAGGTCATCTAGACCTCTATTTATACATTACAAACACTCACCAACATCCTTAGGTCGAGACCTAGGTGTCAAAACCCCAGATACAAAAACCCTAGGTCAACGTGACCCGCGTTTTCAAGGCTTTGACAGCTTGTCTTTCCTTCCTTCTCACGCAGTGGTCCAAAGCATCTAATGTTGGATTTTCCCTTTTACTGAGCTATCCACAATCTTTATTTCTTTTTGATCTATCATCCTTGATCTCCTTGTCCAATGCATTTCTTTCTCAGACTTTGCTCCATCTTTTCTTCTCTTTTTCTCACTTCGACCTAGTAACAGTCACTGTGTCTTCCACAAAGTTCGCATTTTTCCTTTTCTTCCTTGTTCTTCCCTTACTTCTATAACCAAGGGCAAACAGGCCCCCAACACTCACCTATGACTCGTCTTGAGGCACTTCAGATCTAATCTTTTTGTTTTACTTCGACTTCAGACTGCGTAGTGCAACCTTTTCTTTCTGCTCTATGCCTCCTCTCCTTCCTTGTGCAAAATGTATTTTATGTGTATGGTACCTAGTTTCAAGTGCACCTGGTACCTAGACCCTTTTCCTCATGCTTTTACTGAGAGTTGCGAGGCAGCTGGTTATCATAATAAAACTTCAGTCGGCTCCCCTTCACTAATACTTCCTTCCATTCTCCCTTCAAAGTCTTCAACTACGCAACTCCTCATTTTTTAACATAGGAGACCTCATATGGCCTGAGCCAATGCGTTTTGAACTTTCTAGAATGTTTTATGAACTTACTGTCATATAACAGTACTAGATCACCTTGTTTAAATGCCTTCTTCTTGATGTGTCTGTCATGATAGGCCTTCTCTCTTTCCTTCTATACCTTCTGATGGGATCCTTCAATAAATATGTCTTCTTTGAGTTCGATCAACTACGCAAGCCTTTCTTGAACAACACTAGTGTCATCCATATCTGTAAAGGAAACAACTCTTAAGATTGGTACTAGGTATTCCATTGGGACAACATCTTCGAGACCATACACCAACTTGAAAGGGGTATGCATTGTTAGTTTCTTGTGGGTGGTTATATAGGCCCAAAGTACTGCCAGTACTCTTAAATCCTAGTCATCCCTATTCACACTGCAAATTTTCGTCAACGTTGTATCTAAGATCTTGTTGAATTCTTCCACTATCCCATTTTCTTGTGGATGGTAAGGCGTGCTCTTCTGATGGTGGACTGCAAATTCCTCAGTTAGGGATTTAATTGTTTTATTTATGAAATGTGTGCCTTGATCACTCATAAGGATCATTGGGCATCCCAACCTGGTTATGATGCCATCAAATATGAATCATGCATCTGTAGTTGCACTACAATCCTTAACTTCTCTTTCTTCAGCCCATCTGGTCAAGTATTATGTCACAGTAATTATGTACCTTGCTCCTATGCGCTTTCTGGGTGGGTTTATAGGTCCTACAAATTCAATGGCCCATTTCTCAAATGCTTGTAGGGTCAACTATGGTGCTAATGGAATTTCATCTCTTCTGGATGATTTTCTAACTCTTTTTCATACATCACAAGTGCGATAATAGTCCTTGGCATCTCTGTGTAAAGTAGGCCACCAAAGACTAGCTCTAAGAACCTTTTGTGCAGTTTCTTTCCCTGCCTAATGTCCTTCTGTGATGCCTTCATGAGATTCTGCGAGGATCAATGGTCACTCTGAATCCATAACATATCTTCTCAGTATCTCATTAGGTCCCATCTTGTATGGTTTTCCAGCTATAATTGAGAAGTCTGCAGCGTGCACTACTAGCTATTTCTTCTGGGGAATTGTATACTCACTAGGTGCCATTCCTGTTGACAGGAACTGGACTAACTCTACAAAGTGGTCATCAATCATTCTAATGGCTAGCATCTGTGCATCCGGTAGTGAATCCTTCAAACTGGTTGGCTCTTCCCCATGTTCCAACCTTGACAAGTGGTTGGGACCTTTGTTCATTCTTCCTGGCTTAACCACAATTTCGAAATCGTATTCTTGAAATAGCAAAATCCATATGCATATCCTTCCTCCCAACATTGGTTTTTTGACTAGCTATTTCAGCACGGAGTGATCAGTAAACATTTTAAAGTTTCCTCCCAACAAGTAGTGGCGAAATTTCTGCAGCGCATAGACCATGGCTAACCCTTCTCTTTCATTGGTGGTGTAGTTGATCTCTATTGTTGATAGCTTCCTACTAGAAAAAGATAACGTATGGTCAATATATCCTTCCCCAGGTTGTGATAATACTACTCCTAATGCAATATAAGATGCATCAACATGCACATGAAACTCCTTACTCCAATTTGGGAAAACTAGAATAGGTGTAGTAACCATTTTCTGTTTCAGTGTGTCGAAGCTCTGTTGGCATTCTTCTATCCAATTGAACTGATAGTATTTCTTCAAAATATTCTCCATGGGTGTTGTAATCTGGGCATATCCCTTAATGAACTTCCTATAATACCTAGTATGTCCCAGCATAGTGCACAACTGTTTGACTGAAGTAGGAGGTGGGAGATTAGCTATAATGGAGACTTTAGATGGATCTACCACCAATCCCTTCTTGCATACAATATGAACTAACAACACTCCAAATGGTGATAAGAAGATGCACTTCTTTAGATTCAATGCAATTTGACACTTCCTGCATTTGTCCAACATTAGCCTTAGACTTTCAATATGATTTTTCAATAAACTAAAAACAGTCCAATCATCGAAATATGCTTCTAGAAATTTATGCAGAAAATCCTTGAGTTCTTCAACCAACACCCTGGAAAAGATGGCTAGGGAATTATTCAATCCAAGTGGCATCACTGTATACTGGTAGGATCCCCATTCTATTGCAAATGTGGTCTTGTGGCAATCTTCCCTGGAAATCCAGATCTGATGGTATCCTGAAAATCCATCTGTAAAAGAATATACTTCCTGGCCTCCCACATTATCTAACACTTCGTCAGTGAATGGTGTAGGGAAGGGGTCATGTAAACAAACATCGTTCAGCTTCCTAATATCTATGCAGATCCTGATCTCTCCTATATTTTTGTCCTATACCACCATAGGGATAATCCACTCTGACTCTTCAACAGGTTCTATAATTCCTGCTTCCAGCATTCTGTCGAGCTCAATCTTCACTTTCTCCTTATATTTAGGGTTCAATCTGCAGGTTCTCTGTTTGACTGGTTTTGTATCTAGCTTCAAAGGGATCCTCATATCTCCCATAGGTACTTTAATCCCCTTCATATCAGTGAATATGGTTGGAAACAAATCATGATATTCATGTAGTAACTCTGTGATTTTTTCAATAGTAGTAGCATCCTAGTAATCTGCAACATTTGCAAGCTTCGGTATCTGCTCTGTTACAATATTAAACTTCTTAATATTGATTGGTTTTCCAATGAATGGTAGCTCAATTCCTGGTCCTTCCACATCTCTTTGGCTTTTTGTTCCTACGATTTTCACCTTCCTAGGATCATCGTCCTCATCAACATTCATGTTGTAACAACCTTGCAGTTTCTGGAGAGGCGTAGTCCATTCGTCCTTTTCTTGTTCTACAAGGAGTCTAGACGCCTCCTCAAATACTTTCTGTCTTACAATATGTAACACTTGATCTACTGAAGGATATTGACTTTCAAATAAGGAGGTAGTTACAAAATTTTGAGTCATACCTTCCCAATGTACAATGACGAGGTGCAACTTTGCTTGAAGGTACCAGTTGATAGGTGTCATGTCTAGTGTGTTAATGAATTTATTCACCCACTGCTCTTGAGGAATGGTTCTCCAGGCTTCCTCACAACTTCTCACATGGTCCTTTGGGTAGCTTTGACCAGTGTAACGAACTTTGCAGCCTTGTACTTGTGCTGAGAACCACGTTGTCATCAAGGTACAACATTGTACCCAGTCTGCAATGTTGGTTTTGTGTGTCCCCAACCATCTTGACGGGGTTTCTTTTAGGTCCTCATCCATTTCCAACAATATTTTTTGCATTGGTACACTTTATTCAAAGTCCGACAAGAAGTTTTCTAAAGGATTCAGACCATCAAAGGTGGGTAAGTTACTTACTATTGTGTCGATCAAGTGAAGTTCTCTAATTAATCTAGCACATCTTCTTGTAGATACTTCATACATTTTATTCTGCCAGTTCTCCAGTGCTTCTTCTGAGTCTGATGAACATGCGTTGTCACTTCACCAGCTTAGATTTCCATCGGTCGTGGGATTAATGTAATACTATTTTCTGGTTGTTAGTTTGTATATGTTTTCCAACTCATATGCATGGTCTTCCTCTTTGATGGGATCTATGTATCACTAACCTTCATCTGAATCTAAAGGCACAATGAACCTAAGTCCATCTCTTTCAAAAGTCATACGTCTTTTCTTTAAATCAACCACAGTGGAATTATTGAAATCCCAATAATTTCCTAACAATGCAGGGTAAGTACATCTATCATCAACTATCTTAATTACCTCAAAATCTGCAAACGTTCTTACTCCATCGATGTCCATAGGGACATGTTCCAGTCTGCCAAAGGGGATTACATCTTGTTGATTAGCCATCCTAAGCCTGATAGGGGAATAGATCAACTTGGGCTTTCCCATTAGTTCCCAGGTTTGCTTCGTCATGACATTGACCTCCGACCCTAAGTCAAGGACCACATAGTCTATATGATATTCTCCTATTTGAGCATTCAAGTGTAATTCCTTATTTTTCCTTCTCTTTTTAGCAATTTGGTGTACTTCCCTATTCAGTAAGGGGTCTATCTTTCCTAGCTCATACTGTTTGATTAAATTTTGTAGTTCTTGTACAATGCTCTCATCCTGAATCAACTCAATACAAGTATATAGAAATTCCATGAGCTTGCTTACCTCTTTTCCTTCTCTTGGAAAAGCAGACTGATCAACTGCCTGAGGCATTCCATATTCTCTCACTTCTATTCATGTCCTTTATTTCCTTTGAACTCTTTTCTTTCCTCCTTGAATACTTGTCTTTCTTTCTTTGCATCAAAAGTTTGGGTCTTCTTTGTAGCTTTCCTGACTCCCAAGTCTTTTGTAGTCTTCCCTAGGGTCAGTATGTCTTCTCCTATAACAACACCTCCTCTAGTTATAACAGTGACTCTAGGGTCTTCTTCATGAGGTTCATCATATATCAGTTTCACTTGTGGGTTCTGCAGAGGTCCTCGTTTCTCCTGAAGCTTAGCTAACAGCACAGGACAATATTCTATAACATGTTCAAACGAGCTGCAGTAGTTGCAAGTAGTGCAAGGATTCTGACAATCCCTTGCGAGGTGTCCTGGTTGTGCATAGTTCTAACAGATGATCTCTCCTCGGCCTCGACCCATACCTCCTCATCATCCTCTTCCTCTGAATCCATCGCGAGGGTTGAAGTTTCTTCTCCTAGGGGAGTTATACTGCATAATGTTTCCTTCTTTCTATACTTTGCCTTGAATTTTGTATATGTCTCTCAACCTTTCATGCATGAGTTCATAAGCCCTAAAATCCCTATCATCATGCCCCATGGACTTACAGAATGTGCAATACAAATTTGTGGGTGTCTGAACATATTTTTTCATGTAATAGCACTCACCAGGGTGATGTTTATTTTGGCATACCTTGCACCAGGGTAAGGTGACTTGATTCAAACATCTCAGAGCTCCAGAGGCCAAGTATTCATAAAATACAGGGAAGTTCTCCTTGTCATGGAATTTTGATTTGCATATGACACACCAAATGTCTTCTCTTTTATCTTTTCCCTTGTCGTTCTTCATATCTTTGACCTGCAGAGACAAACTAGTTAGCTGACTCAAGATCTGACTCATACCTGAGATGGATTCTCCCATAGGGGTTGATTCTAACTTCATGGCGATCTCCAGTGCCTCGGCCTATGAGGAAATATTTTGTTGCATCAGAGGAAATCTGATGTGTGGTAAGAGGGAAACAATGAACCACTCTTTGTTCTGCTCATCTGGGATCTGAAAAGTCAATCGGCCTGTTAAGGTCTTGAATCTCTGATCGAATTCCCAAATAGGTTCAGCTACCTTCCTCTTGATCTCTTTCAGCTCTGTAATACATTGTGACTCTGAATTGGGTTTCTTGAAGTTTGCAATCAATGAATTCTTGATCTCATTCAACGTCTTAGGTTGTGAAAGTCCTTGGACAAGCTTCATGTACCATCTCAGTGCACAATCTCGAAGTGTAGTACTAAATTGATTTCTTTTAACAGATTCATCGATGACATTTTTAATATTCCATATGGATTCACACAGAAACCAGTGTTGATCGGGATCTTTAGATCCATCTCCCCTAAAGATAGGGAGCCTCATCTCATCTACCATAGATCTTCCTAGGTTTCATGTCTGATTATGTAGCAAACTACTAGTGATAGTGATCTGAACTCTCTAGTGTCCTGGATTACTTTGATTTCTTAATGCTACTAAATCGACTGGAGAAATAATAGTACTTACTTTGGTAGTCTGCGCAGTTCCTGAAGTTTTTGGCTCATCCCCGTGAGTTTCTTCAGCTTTCCCTTCCTCTGCCCTAGTGGGTTCTAAATGCTCTTTGTCTATCAGATCTGCCTCTTCTCCACTGTAGAAACCCTCGTCCCTATAGTTATTCTTAAATAGGTTCTCAATATGAACTTCTCTGAATGCTCTCCCACTGTGCGTATGTCCAGCCTTTGTTTCATTGTCGTTGTTTGAATTCTTGAACATTAGCTTTTCTAAATCTGAACAATATATTGTATCTTCAAGATGTTCTTCTCGTGTAATAGCATCTTGATCCTCAACTTCGGAAAGTGTAAAAAATTTCCTCTGGGTCCCTTGAAGAAATATCTCTCAGCCTGGATATATGAATCTACTCTGTCAACAACAAACTCGATGATGTACCCTCCAATCGTTCTATAAAACCAGTGATATACTGCTCGTGACATGACGTTATCAACTCTCTTGACTTTCCTGATCAGTGCCAATGTCCAAACCATAGGAGGTCTTGACCTTATCTCAAACTGGGTATCTGCTAACCTGTCTAACCACTCGTATAACTCTTGATGGATTCCTCCAAAGAATATCTCATGTATATCAGTAAAAATATACCTTCCTAACCGATCCTCTGTACTAAGATTAGGGTTCTTGTTCTGGGCTTTAGTGAAGTCCTTTTCTTGATCTTCTATCCACTTTTGAATCTCTATCTTTAATGGAAACCACCTTGACATTCCCTCAAGAAGATTCATATCCCAAAAATAGAACCATTTGTTGGCATAGGAGCAGAACCAAGGTTCAACTCCAAGAGTGCACCAAAAAGCCCTAACTACTGACCCTTTAGTAAACACCTACAAGGCATATGCAGTCTCACCTGAAGTAGCTATGGGGGCATTACAAGACAGAGATGTCTACAACTAGAAGGAATGCAAAGTGGATTCACAACAACCAACACACAGCAATCTAGTATTCTTTATCTTCTTAAAACCTATTATGCAAGTTATATCTTAGATCTAACACATTATCACAATAGAAACATCTCAAATGACAAATAATAGGGCATCAATCACACACAACACAAAATATACATGGTTCACCCTCTCTCCAGGGCTACGTCCACAGAATTGTTCTTTATGATATATTACGATGAAAGCATACAATTATGATCTATGGTCTTAGCTGGCAAATATTCTCTTCTTCTCTCTATCTCTCCCCTCCCTATGCACTCAACTACAGGGTTGATCTTCGCACCTAGCTGAAGATCTTACAATACCAGAAAGCTCTCATACTCAACACTTCTCTCTCACACACAATAGTCCTCACTGATCACACAATAGTAATGAAATCTCAACTAACTTAGTACCAACCCATCCCAGGTCCTCTAGACCTCTATTTATACATTGCAAACACTCACTGACATCCTTAGGCCAAGACCTAGGTGTCAAAACCCTAGATACCAAAACCCTAGGTGTCTAAAACCCTAGGTCAACTTGACCTATGTTTTCAGGGCTTCGTCGGCCTGTCTTTCCTTCCTTATTGCGTGGTGCTCCAAAGAATATAATGGTGAATTTTTCCTCTTGCTGAGTTGTCCAAAATCCTTCTTTCTTGTTGATTTGTCATCCTCGATCTGCTCATCCAATGACTTTCTTTCTCAAACTTCGCTCCATCTTTTCTGCTCTTTTTCTCACTTCGACCTAGTAACAGTCACTATGTCTTCTGTGAAGTTCACATTTTTCCTTTTCTTCCTTGTTCTTCACTTACTTCGATAACCAAGGGCCAACAGGGATAGCCTTAAGGAGTTCAAAGGTGATCTTTTCTCTGTCGAAAAAATTGTGAAAAGAGAAATAACCTTCTAGCAAATTTAACCATTTTTCCAAAGCATCTGCATCGATCTGAAATTCAAATACGGGAATATCAAAATTAACTTGTAACTTGAATGGGGCATCATATCCAAAGTGACTGCTTCATGAAGACACACCTATTATTGTCGGTAATCGTTGAAGGATTTGAGAAAAAATCTCCAACATCGCGTTCCTATGTTGCCCGAGGGATTCCATGAGCAACAACTTGATGTGATCTTTATATCTCTCTTTTCTCTTCTCTTCCTCCACGGGAGGCCTCTTGGGATGGTGAGATAATTTTTCCTCAAGGGAAACTAGCTCGAGACCCAACTCTCTATACCCTGACCTCATCAGGGACATGCATAATAAATGAAAAGGAGTATCCTTCTCTGATACCACTGATCCAGATTATTTTGAGAACTAAATGAAGGCAGTGATATAACAATGAAATATAAAAATATATTGAAATAAACACAAATATACAATAATGCACATTTTTTATTAATGAGAGAATGTACATAAATTGTAAAATTACAGAGTGAACGATTCATTAGAATGATGGAAGCTTATCTATGAGAAGAGATGTAATGGATACACTCATTCAAAAGAACATGATGATGTTTAGAATGAGTCTCTAGAGGAATTTTTAACATAAATAAAATCCAAAACCATAACCCTGAAAGATGAAACGCCAAAAGGTTTGTGGGCCCCGATGGGGGTAGTTGGTATGTCAACTTCCCAAGGGAGTTACTTTTGCATACGATATCCATTTGGGGAAGACAATATATCGTTTGAAAGGTTTATCCGAGGAATACACAACTTTTCATCACACTTTGGAAAAATCTTACAACATGATTGTGGCGAGCCCAAAAAATGTTGTTTAGGGCTTGAAAACTATCCTAAATGTTTAGGACTCAAAAAAAGCTGTAGAAAAATGTCCAAGGTGGAAACCCCTATTTTGAGTCAGTGGAATAGGTGGGTGGCCACCTATTTTTTCCTCTATCAGAGAGTGGGATTGAGAGGGAAATGGAAAAAGGGAGAGAGGGAGAGAGTGCT
>ML889741.1:3095-13133 GCA_009831015.1 Picea engelmannii
TATATATATATATATAATGTGATCCTTATGATAATCTTTTTATGGCTTGAATGGATTGTAAAGTTTATGAATATCAATTGACACAATGGTTTAAAACTTTTGATTAAACGTTTATGCAATGGCGGGTGATTAATATTTGGGGTTGATTTTACATGTTGAATGACAATGGTTGAAAAATTGTAGTGGTAATGGCGCGTTGGTATAAAACCCACCATTTGATTCTTTGGTTGGTCGAGTGATAAGGTTTTAAACTATGTTATGATTGATTGAACAGATGTGGAATTCGCTGGTTGTACTTTGCCATAACTATTATGCATGGTGGTGAATAACTCCACCACCCTCGCATGCACACATTAATGCATTCCCCCTTTAATCGTTCATTGTTGTTAGACCAAATGACTCTGCTCCTGTGCATTGGTAAATCTGAATCAAACCCTTACCATGTGATCGCACCATGGCCCCAGTCATGAGAGCTGAACCTAATGGGAGCCAGGCTTTGTTGATGTTTGACAGTGCCTGCAGTGACCTCGAGGAAATTGGATGGCTTTCATTTATACAAAAATTCGAGGGTTTTAACCTCTGCGTAGCTCAACAATTTGCATTGACCTTTGATGGTTGTCGAGCCAAGGTCAACGATGTTCAATGGGAAATTGATGAAAATTTTCTCTGTTTGGCCACGGGTTTGCTTGCCACTAGAGAACGATGGTCCAAGAATTGTAAAGTAGAGGAGGTCCCATGGACACTTCTCTTCCAGTCACGAAAAATCACCTCCTGTGATAAAGGTTTGCCAGTAACGATGCTTAAACAATGTTGGCATGATTTATTGATGATTATCAAATAGTTTATCACCTGTGAAGGTCGGTATGGGTTTGTTTTCTTACACCACCTTCGCTTTCTTATGGTTTTCATGGGTTATGAGCTCAATATGCCATATTACTTGCATAGAATCCTATTTAAAATGTCAAAGAAATACAAAAGGAACCAGGCCGATAGTAGCCTTTTTCATTATGGGCTGATTAAGATTATTGTTGTTTGTCATTTGAGTTTGCGCGGAGATTGTTGGAGCAGTTTCGTTGCTCAGAATGGTTTTGAGGATTTGAACCCTCCACAGGTTGAAAAACTTGTGGTGAGCAAGAACAAGTCTGTACCCCCAGTACCCTACAACATCCTGCTACCTAAACCCTCACCCGAATCACCTATCGACCTACCCCACTCTGTGACTAAGGGTGTCGAGACTGGTAAGCTTGTGGGAAAAAAGCCCAAGAAAAAACCCACTGCAAACGCCAAAGGCAAAAATACTGCCTGGTTAATTTCTCGAATGGCAAGGAACAAGCTGAAACCCCCTGTCAATCCTGATCCTATCGTGTTGAGCGAGGACTCCGATTCGGAAGTTGAGCATTTCTTGGCTAGTGAGTACCCCTATTCGGAAGGTTTGTGTGCCGAACCCTTGTATGAATTTGTGAAGAACCTACCCCCCTGCCTACAAGATGACCCTAACTACCCAAGCATTAAGTTGCCTTGTGAAACCCCCGGTCATTTATCCAAACCCTCTCCTTCTCTGTCTAAACCTATAGTGCCACCTTGTGATCAATGCAGCTCGTGGTTAGAGAGGTATTACCTTGATGTTTCGATGCTACAGTCGAAAATTCACTCTTTGGAAGACCAGGTTGCATTGCTTACCAGTCAAAAGGATAAGCTACAAGTCACTGATAAAAAGCAAAGGACGACAAGCTCCATCTTGTTTAAAAATGTGGAATCAGCTACAACGATCGTGAATTCTAAGTTGGCATAATTTGAGCAGCCTCACACAGGTATGTTTTGATTTTGCTTGTTTATATAACGAATTCGAATTCAGTTTTGGATAGCTCTGTTCACAGCATTGATTGGCTCTATCACATTGTATGCACTCTGTACATATCTTTGCTTTGATTAATGGAAGTTTGTTTTCCTAGTTTAGCCTTTATTGGATTGTCATCGATTTGTTGGATCTTGTTGTGGATTTGATTTGATTTACTTAGTTAAAATGGATACTCTGCTGTCAATTGAAGTTGTTTGTATCTCTTCTGGACACAAGCTGTTTCTCATACTTCAATTTTAAACACAATCACATTTCAATTCGATTTGGTTATGATGTATACGCTATGATTGGTAACAGTTTTGATATGGTTAATTGTACGGTTTTATGTCTCATATGATTTTGACCAACATGAATACAGTTGGATTATTTTCAATGTGATGCTGTACAAATTCACCCAAATCATGAATAGATTCAATTTATAACAACTATGCTATAAACTCAGTCGGTTAATTCTCATTGATTTGCTGTTAGTTCCACCATGTTATCAGTCGGATTCATATTGCAATGAATATGATGTTTGAATGTGATTCGTAGAACGAGTTTGACTATATCCAGATTCATGATTTGTTTCTATATTAAACTCAGTCGTGATTTGTTTCAATTAGTTTGCCCAGTTTGCAATTATAACTTCTGTTGATTATTAAGATTGCAATCACAATTGATTGATCTTGTCTGTTGACTGTGCAAGGATCAATCACAAAGTTGGTTGGGTCAATGTTGTTATGTATGATTTCGTTTACACATAATCGAAACAGTTCTTTCCATCTATGTATTCGATTGAACGATATAAATCTTTTGCTATATTATTATAGCTATAATGAGTGGAAATTGGTTGTGTTGGATTAGATTGTATCACATACGATATGGTTTACTATCGATTTCATTTGGATATGGAACAGTCTTGTCACTGTTTGACCCGATTTTATGGTAACAGAGAAATAGAGTATTCTTACCCCTGTTTTCGATTGAATCACTTTTGATTATGTTTAATCTTGAATGATAAAGTCATTTTAATCTTGATTGATTAGTTTTAAATGATCATTGGAAGAAAATTGGTTTTAATTATTTCAAAAGATTTGATTTAATTTTTATTCTGATCTTGTATGTTATTTTAGACTAGCTACAGAATTAGATGATTCTGTAGCTAAGTCTGTAAGATTAGATTTTTATTGTTTTGTTAATAAAATATCTTTCTAATTTGTTATTTTTGGTCTATTGCAGATGAATTCAAAATTGCAGTGGATTTGATGAGCAGTTAGAGGATGTTTGAAATATTTTACTTGCATTTTAGTTTCCTAGTTTAGTTGATTTTGGGGATATTTTCCCAGATTATGTAAAATAGTTTGATATTATCCACAGGGAGGTTTTACCCTGTGGAGAGACTTATAAATACCTACTATTTTGTAATAATATGATCCTCATTCGTGAGGGAACAAGGATATGGAGTTTTAATATAGACTGAGGCAGAATTTGGTGTTTTGTTACAACTTTAGCTTCTCATGATATCAATATTTTGTTTCATGTTATGTATATCAATTTGTATTTGGTTAATGACTACTTTAGCTATCTTAATCATTCGCAAATGATATAATTTAATCATTGTAATCCATATCTGATTTCTTCCAAGTGTTTAAAAAACATAGCAATTGCTTGATTCAGTTTGTGAACGACAKATTTCTCTTCTTCATAAGTTGGATTATTAAGTATAAGTTTTTCATAACAGGTTTCCCTTATTGCAGAGATTTATAAATCATATAATTGTTATGATTTTTTATGTCTTGTTTGTCCTGTAAACAACTCAAAGAGMAACACAACCTATCGTTTACGAGAAGCTTTTGGATTATACAGTGCGAKTTTTCTTCCTCCGACCAGCTTCGAAGTCATCATACACAGGACAAATTGGGAGCGTTTCCAGGTCAGTTAGTCCTTTGTTTGTTTATTGTTTTTTATTAGTAGTTTAGTTTAGATATAAGTTTAGTTAGATTTATAGGTAGAATTAGTATATTAGATTGTTTAATTTCAATAAATATATTAGATCGTTTAATTTCAGTAAGTTTTATTTCTYGTTGATAAAATCATAAAATCAAAAAGATATCTCTAGCTGTCTTAGGGMAGAAAACAAATGATTTTTACAGGTTTTATTCAAATCTGCAAGTTGTAGATATTGTATATTTGTGAATAAGTTGTAATTCARTTAGTARTTAGATGGTTAATTATTAGAGTCAGTATAATAKTAATTAGTAGTTTGTATATAGAATAGTTAGAGTAGTTTATATTTAGTTTTAGTTTAATTTATTTAGTAGTTTGTTTTAATTAGATTAGTATATTAGWTTGTTAGTTAGTTTAGTTTCTTGTATTTAGTKTTASTTAGCTTTTTTTATTTAGTTTTAGTTTGTTTTATTTGTTTTAGTTAGATTAGTTAGTTTAGATTAGTTTTCTCTTTGGTTTTCCTAGGACCTTAGAGCAGCCAACRGAGCCGTTAAACCCGTCAGGGTGGTTCATTCCAAACGGCTTGGGTTATTAGACAACCCTGGACCGGTTCCACTCTCTCAGTTGACAGACGGTCAATTTYTCCCATCAACAAATGGYGCTAGAAGGAGGGCCTGAACTTAATTAATGRCACAAGGTGGTCGCAAGACTCCTCCCCCCCCTAATCGCTCACCTATAGTGACTAGAAGMTKTTCACAYGATAATATTCCCATTCAAACAACAACTACTTCAACCGAAGATCCAGAGATCATAGTTGAGCCARCAACCCYTAATCCTAYAGGTGGTGACTTGGAAGAGATTGTYCGTCGATCTCTTATYAAAACACATAGTGCCTTAGCTAGTTTGAGGCAACCAAACCGTCYGTGGCRTCGACCTTTGGAMTTCTCTGATATTAGAGAACAATTAGGTGACACTAACCTCACTGTGAATCCTACAGATCCAATCACAAATCCTACTGYAGGAGGATCTGGGATACCTCCTTYACCACCTCCCTCATCTCCTTCCTCTTCTRGAGGAKATTCCTCTTCYGAYGAARGCAATTCACCTTCTCATCCTTCCACACCCACTACCCCAATGGAAAATCAGAACAACCCTGCTAGACCCTGGTTGGACCAGGATGTTGTAGYTGTACCTRGAGCCCAACACCCTTTACCTAAGCACCCARAGAAATGGCTTSCCAAGTTCGATCCCRATTCAAAAYAGATAGYCGAAGATCATATCAAAAAATTTATGTTAGCCATCAGAMTCCGTAATGTTGAACATGAAGACGTCGTYTGTATGTTGTTCCCTTATACTTTTGAGGGTAATGCATCCACTTGGTACTTTKCCTAACAGCCCCATACAATCGTGTCTTGGGAAAAGTTTGAGTCATGATTTTTGGAAAAAWTCGRAGATGGTAAACCTCCGGAAGTCTTAGTCRTGGATCTTTCAAGCTTAAAAATGAACCCAAAAGAAAAAKTTAAAGATTTTAATTAAAKATTCTTAACACTGAAAAATYGAATCCYTGCAGATTCTATGCCTGCTGAGAGTCTTGTAATAACTTACTACACTAAATMTCTACATCAAAGTATAKCTATTTGGGTTAAACGATCCAAAAAGGCCACATTGTTAGAAGCCTTCGAGGAGGCTACTCAGATTGAAAAAGACATACTTAGTCTTAAGGAATCTTCTAGCAATGAAACTGAGACCRTTTCTTCTTCCAAAAAGAAGATTGAAATTCTCCCCAGACCCACACAAAGAAAAATACAACYTGAAAACTYTGATTTGGAAAATTTAACTAAAGTTGTACAAAAATTGTCTAATCAAGTTATAKATTTAAAAAGGYCRAYTGAAGAAGCTTCCTCRAGTAAAGGACCCTACAAACCTCCTTTCCRAAAGCCTTTTCCTACCAACCGGCCTAATCCAAACCCCGAAGGCTTGAACCTAGAAAGTTTGCAATGTGCTCTTCAGAAAATTCTAGAGGCCCAAGATAACTTGATGCCTCCTGAAATCCCTCAGGAGGAGGTTGAACAGGAAGTAGTTCAAGAAGAAGAGTCTTCTCCAAACATCTTTGGACACTTCTCGGACAACATATTTCAATCTAACTTCGAGACTGTTCACCCTTATAACACTAGGAGTATGACAAAAAACAAACATCCTGCCAAGAATACTACAACTTCACTTCCAAAGCCATCTAAATTAGTAGAAACTAAACAGACTAATGTCAGCCCTAAATTAGATTACGATGTTGTTGAAGATCTTAAAAAATTAAGGGCTAACATTTCTATTTATGAGTTGTTAAAGTTTCCATTTTTGTTACAAGAAATGTTGCAAAATATTTTAGAAAATGAAAAAAATGGTAATTCAAATGGTAATAAGGTTGTGCAAAGCAAAGTTCCACAGAAGACTTCCACTAAAAATAATCCTGATTCTCAAGATAAAGGAAGCCTTCTTGTAGTTCCTGTAAATAATGTAAATAATGTAAATAATGTAGATAAAGTAGCATTAGAAACCGCGAGTAAGAAACCACAAGCTACTACTCTGAGTACTCGCAAGAATGTACCTCCTTTTCTTTTAACTTTCAAAATTTTCAACAGAAATGTGCATAATTGTATGGTTGACTCAGAAGCATCATCTAATGTGATTCCTTGGTCTGTCTGCCAAAAGATTAACGCTGAAGTAGAACCATCTTCTTTGAAAATCATACAACTTGATCGAACGGATGTTAAAGTTATAGGCGAACTTAAAAATGTATTGATTAGATTATCGTCTAACCCAAAGGTTCATCAGGTTATTGATATAATTGTGGTGGATATTCCAGAAGTGTATGGTCTATTTTTGAGCAGGGACTGGTCGGAGAAGCTACATGGTTACTTCACAATGGACTGGTCTCACTTATGGATTCCAGAAAATGGTAAGCCCAACAAGATCAGAGTGAATCGTGAGTGTTACCTTAAGTTCATGGTCACAGATTTGAACGACCCGAATGAACCATACACACCTCCTGATGATTCACCCAAATTCCAAGGGATGGAATCCTTCTTCATAAATTTCATGGCTAAAGTTTCACCTATCAACAATCCAGAACAACAGTCCGAGATCATAGCATATGTGAAACCAACAGCTTCTATGCAACAGTCCCCCGAGCCCGATGGAAATCAAATTTGGTCTCTATATTTCGACGGTTCCAAGTCTAAAGAAGGAGATGGTGCAGGCTACATCATCATTGATCTGACATGTAACAAAACATTATTGGCTTGTAGACTAGAATTTGAATGTACTAACAATATTGCAGAATATGAGGCTTTACTGCAAGGTCTCAGAAAAACCTTGGATATGAACATTCAAAATCTGGTTGTGTTTGGCGACTTTGAAATAGTGGTTAGACAATTAAGAGATTCTATACACTGTCTTTCCCCGCATCTCAAAAGTTACCAGTCTGAGGTATGGAGTTTAATGAACAAATTTTCTGCTTTCAATATAAATTCCATTCATAGATTAAATAATGTTGAAGCAGATTTACTAGCTAATGTAGCCTCTAAAATTCTTCCTGCAGAAGGCTTATCCCCAAATGCATTCTCCGTCGAGCTATTATTTCGACCATCTGTTCCTGACAATATTACAAACTAGAGATTATTTGATGATGATCAGCAGATCATTAACTTTCTGCACATGGAAGAAACCTTTCAAGGCGCAGTGATAGATGAATGCACACACGACGACAATTTGCACAACTTTACAGTAATACCTAATCCGAAATCTCCTGAAGCTCTATCGGACATGGTAAATTACATACCCAAATCTGTTGTTAGATTAGAAAAGTTTTATGATTTTGAAGATAAATTTAAAAATACGGTCAATTGCAAAACTAATAGTTCCTCGTTGTCTCATGAAAAAGTCAATTTAGGGACTAGTGAAAATCCTCAGTGTATCAATCTAGGCTTGGGATGTTCTAGACAAGAAAAAGATGATTTTGTTAAATTGTTTAAATAATTCAAGGATGTCTTTGCATGGACTTATGATGATCTCAAAATGTTCGATCCTAATATCATACAACATGTCATCCCGATGAAACCCCAAACCTTACCCTTCCAACAGAAATTGAAAAAAATGCATCCTAAACTAGAATTGATCGTTCAAAAAGAATTGAATAAACTCCTAAGTGCTAAAATAATTTTTCCTATTAGACACACTCAGTGGGTATCCAACCTCGTCCCAGTATGGAAGAAAAATGGGGAAATCCGACTTTGTGTCAATTTCTGAAACCTTAACAAAGCGTCTGACAAAGACAACTATCCTGTCCCTCCCATGGAACAGATCCTACAACAAGTATCTGGTTCTGAGAGGCTATCTTTATTGGATGGTTTCTCTAGATACAACCAAGTTTTGATGTCTTCGCCAGACCAACTAAAAAATACCTTCCGTACCCCATGGGGCACTTATGCTTATCGCAAAATTCCCTTTGGATTGATTAATGCTGGTGCTACCTTTCAGAGAGAAATGGACATTGCTTTTCGAGGCTTAATCAATCACTCCGTTGTAGTTTATTTAGATGATGTGACCATTTAATCTAAAAACAAAGATGATCATCTAGCTCACTTATGAGCAGTTCTACTACGATGTCGTAAATACGTCATCTCTTTGAACCCCAAGAAGTCCATATTTGCAATAGAATAGGGTAAATTACTAGGATTCATTGTGTCTAGTGATGGGATGATTATTGACCCCGAGAGGACTCAATTCATTGCTAAACTTCCCCCTCCCACATCCAAGAAATCCATGCAGTCTTTCTTAGGCCAGATTAATTTCGTGAGAAGATTCATCCCCAGTTTCTCCGAAATGGTTAGGCCTCTACAAAACCTGATTAAGAAACACACCCAGTACCACTGTGGACCCACATAAAATCAAGCTTTTAATTCCATAAAGAAGGCCATAATAGACGCTCCATCTCTCATGAGCCCTGACTTCTCTCAAGACTTTACACTCTATACTTTTGCCTTTGATCGTTCCTATGCCACAGTCCTAACTCAGAAGAATTCCGAGAACAACGAAGTGCCCATCGCCTTTATGAGCTATGCTTTCAAAGGTGCTGAACTTAAATACCCATCGGTCGATTGGCAAGCCTACGCTATTTTCAAAGCAGTTAAGCATTTCCAGTCCTATCTTTTGAAGTCAAGGATGAAAGTCATTGTCCCCTACCCTGCTGTAAGGAACTTGTTAGTGAAAAATGATTTAGGAGAGAAAAGGGCCAACTGGGTCACCTCCTTGCAGGAGTATGACTTAGAGATCACCCCAGCACAGATCGTGAGAGGCCAAGGGTTGTGTAAATTGGTTGTTGATTCAGAAACAGGACGTCAAGAAGATAGTGATAAATCAAACCTAGAACAACGTGATCAGAGTTTAATTTGTTGTGCACAAAACCTCGTAAGTCCTTGGTACAAAGATAATAGATTTTGTCTTGAACATGGATCAACACCTCGTCACCTTGACCTCGCCAAAAGAAGAGCATTGAGACTAAAGTCCACCTCCTTTCATCTAGTTAACGGTATACTGTTTTGTCATAATTTTGATGTTATACTGATGCGATGTCTCGAAAAATATGAAGCAAACAGAGTCTTGCTTGAGTTGCATGCAGGAGAAGCTGGTGGTCAATTTGGTGGTGACACCACTGCTCATAAGGTTTTAAGAGCCGGTTACTAATGGCCCACGCTTTTTAGAGACGCCCATGCTTTGTGTCGTAAATGTATCATCTGTCAGAAAGCATCAGGGCGGTTGCAAAAACCAGCCTTTCCCTTGCAACCCGTTTCGGTAGATTCTCCTTTCCAGCAATGGGGCCTTGATATCATAGGTCCTATTAACCCTCCATCCTCACAACAACACAAGTATATTGTGACAGCCACATATTACTTTACACGATGGTCTGAAGCTGTTGCACTAAGAACTGTCAACACCAGTCAGGTTATCGCTTTTCTAAATTCGAATATCATCACTCGTTTTGGTATCCCTGATTGTCTAGTCTTTGACAACGCTTCATTCTTTTCTTCTCTTGAGATGAGTGAGTTTTCTTTGGAAAAAGGAATAAAGCTTAAGTATTCTTCTAGTTACTACCCCCAGTGTAATGGCTTAGCAGAATCAACAAACAAGAACTTGATCAAAATTATCAAGAGAACCGTGGCTAAAAATCACAAGAATTGGCACAATGCATTGCTAAA
>WSFP011510497.1:0-13132 GCA_009831015.1 Picea engelmannii
AACCATATAATGCAAGTGTTATATCAATGTAGCATTATCATCCAATATTTGCAGAGTAAATAAACAATGAACAAATGAATAATCATACACATACACAGTACACCAGTGTTTTTACGTGGAAACCCAAAGCGGGAGAAAACCACGGAATGTTTTTTCTTATATGTCTCGGAGAATTACATTCATTGGAAGAACCAAATTCCTTTGTTTTCTAGCTGCAACTAGAAGGAGACTCCAACCACCTAGTTTCTCAGGCTACAACCTAAGGGAAGCTCCAACTCCCCAATTCCCTGGATACAACTAGAAGGAGCTACAACCCCCTATGTTCTCTGGCTACAACCACCTGTCCTTTCCCCACTCAACCTCCCTGAAGTATAAGTAGAATTATGGAACCACTGTCACACTATCACTGTCAGATATACTGTTGTAAAATTGTGCCAATCAACCTGTACCAATAACCTGAACCATGCATCAAACTGTACTCAACTTGTAATCAACATGTACCATAAACAACTGCATCAACCATGCACCAAATTGTACCTCAACCTCAACCAAAATCCCTCACCAATTTTATCATCCAAATCTTATTTGTAACTCTATAATAGACCTGGTGTATATGATCACATACCTTGTTGAATTTTGGCTTATTCTAGAGAGAGAAATTGTAGAGCGTGCCCCGCATAGAATATTTGTTGTATGGATCTAAAAATTGTACACAAAATACTACAGACTGTGCTCTAACCAACACATTTGGTCTTTACTAAATTTGGATCTGTTATGAAGAAGTTATGACATTTTTAACTAAAACACATGTTTTAGACTAGTTTCGGGACTAGCCACAAACCCTATTTTCCACGAAGTATAAATCCAAAAATACTCTATTATAACCCTAAATTGCACCATACATGCTTACCTGGCATCAGGCCATCTCAGATCCCTTCTTTGCTAAAGCACTGTTGAACAAGCTCTTTAAAAAACCTCTTTTATAAGGGCCCACACGCCCTACTCCATTACTTCATGCGTGTACACGCTAACTGACCTAAAATAGCCTATGTGGACCGAAAAAAGCACTAAAAAAGGAAAGTTGTTGACAGAACACACAGCTTTGGGTGAGTTAACTAAAACTCCCGACCATGCATGGCCGAGGGTTCGTCCAAATACCTAGCTTCTTCTAGCCTATAAAAGAAGGGCTAGGGGTCCCATTTGGAGCAAGAAGAAGATAGCAAAGAAACTCTACCCAATTTCATATTTCCATTATCCCTACCCTTTATCCATCCTTGTGCAAGAAGAGATACAAAGCAAAGAAGTTGGAGGAAATTTGAAGAGGAGCCCAGGATCAGGATTCACGGAGCAGTGGCCGGTCTCGACATCTGTAAGTTGATTCATTTAAATTAATAAAGAAATGTTTTTCCCATCCCACTTTATGAGTTCTTCATAATACAGTAAATATATGTTTGAATCTCTAACCCATTAGTCTATAGGTAAAATGCATGTGTAGTTTGTTTCTTGTCTTGCATACAAGCTAGTTTTGAAAGGAGGACTACTAACAAGTGATCAAGTGGGAGGAAGGATCGACATCAACCATCCAGAACAAGGTATGTTGGTCTAAACCATGTATTTGTTGAAAAGGAATGGGATATAAGTCTAGGGATGAAGGTAGAAAGTATATTTCTTTCGGTCATAGTTGCATGCATAAGATAACCCTATTTGCTAGTCCGTAAGGGGATTTCCCTCACAACAGAATTGGTGACCATACTGGGGAGAGTCTCTAGGGTTCCTAGCAATTTTAGTTGTTTTTGGGTAGTTTAAAAGACTAGTTTTCCTGCCTATTTTTTTAGTTTCTGCAAAGTCTGAGCTAGAAGAGAGTCTGGTTTACCATACCAACTTTCTTTGTTATTTTCTTGACTGTGTTTTTTGGGACCCACAGAGGTACACACAGCCTGCATAAGGTATGCACACGTGTACCCGCGCCCTACTCTCTTACAGCCCGCGTGTGAACGCTAGCTGAAGAAGTAGAAGTAGTGTGTAGATTCTAGAAAATTTTGGAGGCAACCATCCTCTTCCCTATCTGAATCAGCGATTCTCAGGGATTTTCTAGAATTCTTTCAAAGTCCTGGTTGTTTGCAGTCTTGTCTCAGATGGGTTTGCTTTACAAAAAAAAATTCCTTACATTGCTTGCTTTTTCTATTTAAAAGAGTGGCCAAGCCTTCAGGAGATCCTGGTTATCAATATCAGTGGTCTCTTCCTGGTTTGGATTGTCTGTTTTTATTTTTTCTTAGAGTTTTAGAGATACACACGGCCTGTAGAAGGTCAACCCACGTGTACATGCCCTCTGTCTCTATATAGCTCGCGTTCACATGCTTATTGTTGGATTATCAGTAGCGTGCTTGGGCAGGATAGTTTTTGTTGAGGGTAAGGGAGTCATCCTTTCCCTTGATGAGAGTTATACCTCTTAGGTATTTGAATCTTTGTCTTAGCAGTTAGTAGCTTAAGATTAATCTTTTTCTCATTCAAAAAGTTGTCATAAAAAGAATTTTTTTTAGGGTTTTTAAACAAGTGTGAGAGTCATTTTTTAAAAAAGTTGCTAGTGTGTGATTTGTTGAAGTGATTCTTTGCGATCTGCGATTAGGCCATAATTGTTTTTCTTGGTTTTTACTTGTTGGTATTTTTCCTTTTCTTGCTTAATCAACATTTAAATAATAAAAAAATCTCATTCATTTTCTTGTTTGGTTGAAGAGTGTGATTCTGCATTATTAGCCAGGGAAAATTCTTTTAATTCATAAGTTTTTGCAGTTTACTTACATCATAAGTAGCTCGTAGTCGAGTGAAATTCCTTTTGAGTTTGTTGTCCAAAATCTTAGAAAATTAAAAAATATATATTTTGAAAAGTTGTCGAAATTTTTCATTTTGTAAAAGTTTTTTGTTTCCAGCTTTTTATTCATTTTTACTTTCGTCTTTTACACATCATCAGTTTCACTTTCATACCCCTTGACACAAGACAAGCCATAAAATTAACGCTAAATCTGAAATTTATTAGACTTTTATGTTTGTAGGGTTAACCAACTAGTTCAGGATTAGGGCCTTGGATTAGGTTGGAGAGGAAACTCTTCAAGGCCATTCAAAATCAAACATTGGAGTCTGAGTTAGGGATTGTCTAAGTCTAGTATCATGAAAGTTATATGGGACCCCCCTCTAACATAGGGGATAAACACGAGGTCGCATGCGAAAAGGTAGCGGAGATAACCCCTCCAAAGTTGGACCAATCATACTGGAGAACACATATATAGGGCTTGTTTTGGGATTCCGTCGATTGCATTTGCCAAGGGGCTTCATGGGTCTCGAATCCATTCAAGATCCTCAGTTGTCTTCCAAATCACTTTCTTTCGATACCCTTGACAAGTTTCAGGCTCGATACCCTGCTCATTGTGGTCTACCCGACTTTTGACTGTACCCGCCCGGTGACTGTTCACGCGCTGGCAACTTAGTTGCCTATCTTTTTTAGGGACATACACAGGTGACTGCGGGGGTATACCGTGGTACATAGGATAGAAAATGGGCCATGCTTTGTAGAGTATACCCGAAGGGTGATTCCATGTTCACATTGCACTTGCACCGGTAAGTTTCTCTAGTGTTGCTTGTTGTAACTATTCTTCCAATTAATTTAGTGTTTGCCTGTCTTATCTTCTTGGGAATTTTTTTAGTGTGTGTTACTTTTGAACGTTTAGACTACCTTAGAGTGTCTTTGATATTCTCACACAGTGGAGGATCATGAGCTCCGTCGGTCACGAAGGCTTCTTGTCTTGCTACCGGTTACACTAGAGCCACCCCCATCACCACTAAGGTGAAAGCTAGACCAACAAGGGTCTTTTGAAGCGACCAGGTCACAAGCAATTGTACCCGACCAAAATCCGAAGGAATCGACCGTTTTGGACCTTGGAGCGAACGTTATTGGCCCAGTTGAAACCCCAACCACTTATTTCTTGGCACCTTTCATCGTACTAATTCAATTTTACGAGCGCCAGACAGTGTCGCACATAGCAATGGAAACAAATGTTGTTACTCTTTCTAGGAATTCTTCAATTCCCACTACGGTTGTCACCACATGAGAATTTTCACCTCCTAACCCACCGTCACTGGTTCGAACCACCATGGTCTTGACCGCCTCTATGTCACACACTGGTCTGATCCCGTCTTTGGCGATGGCCACAACCCCTATCACACCAAGTGCGACCAACCCTCCGTTCTCATATGGGATGCCTAGTTCAGGTACAAGTCCTCTACTTTCCTACTCCACTTTAGAGACTTCAGGTCTAGGGGAAGGGAGCTCTAGCGGTCCTTTGCAAGGTCACATGGGGGGCACTCCTGCTCCTTTTAACACTTTTCCTTACAGAAGAGGTCATATCCCTCCTTTGTCCCCTTCACTTGGTGGCTCGCATCAACAATCCATCGGGCAACCTACATACCATAGTTTATTTGGAGCAGGGATTCAAGGACCACCTTTGGATAATATGATAGTAGGTTCGACACCATTTTTTTTGGCCAGAACATTTGGTAACAACGCCTTCTTGTCAGCCGCCTTCCCGACTGGGAGCAATCCCAGTTTTGGACAATCTATTCCTGTGCAGGGTACTATTCCTGCACAGGGGGGAAACCTAGGAACTTCTTCCACATTAGGGCCTTGGAATTCTTGACAGGGATCCATTCCCTCATCCAGAATGTCGATCTGAGGTAATTCTTTCCACAATCAATGGAACCCCGGACAAACTACTATGCCCATCCCCACGGGACCAACATGGGGAAACCCTTCCCAGAGTCCTTTGAATATAATGCATGCCCAACCATCTATGTCCTATTTGGGAAATCGGTCGATGATGTCTCCACATACGCAAAATCCATACACTGGCCAAGGCCATGGTTTCTACCAGAATCCAGGCCAGCCGTCGAAATTTTTCTGGAAACCTAGTGCCAGTCAAACTCCAGGCCCCTTTTTCCTAGGTTATCACCAAAAACCCAAACTACCCTTCCTGGCGACTTTGCACTTGCCAGATTTGACAAGGTTGTTGAATGACCCTATTTGTCACGATCCGCGTTGGCCTCCTATGCCGACGAAGTTTCTTTGGGACATTCCAAAGTTCGAAGCCAAGCCTAACGAAGATCCAGGAGATCATGTGACTACTTTCCATTTAGGTGTTCATCTAACTCATTGAAAGATGACTCCATACAGTTGCGATTGTTTCAATGTACTCTCATTGGGAGTGTCGTGAAATGGTACATTGAGCTCGATCGCTCAAGATACTCTTCCTTCAGCAAGTTGGCAATATCTTTCCTCAACCATTTCTAGATACCTGTGAGATACGATGTTGGTACAGAGCTGCTGGCCAATTTCGAATAGACGACAGCGAACCATATCTTTGATCACATCCGAGAATGGAGACGTTGGAAGAGTTTAATTAAGGTACCAGTCCCACCAGCATTCCTACTTGAGTGGTTCCTTAAGTCTTTGGTCCCACAATTATCCAAAGATGTCACCACGTTGGGAGTATTCTCCGAAGAAGACGCCATCATGAGAGCTCAACAATTTGAGCTCATCTATTCTCAGTCGGGTTTATTATACAACATCTTGCCAGATGCACCATGCTCAATACTGGATAAAACTAGATAGGGAGCTGGACCACATGCCAATGGTATTGTTGTTTCAGCACAAACAAAGCTCGATGAGCAATTGACGAAGAAGTTGCAGCAATTATCTATACAACACACAGTGGCCAACTAAACTACTACTTTGGTTGCTCCCCCTACCAAAATGTCAGAGGTACACACAGTGAAATCGACTAACCCAAATGCTACCCAGCAGCCTGAAAGAAAGAAAAAAAAAACAAAACAAGGGTAAGGGGGATAAAAAACCTACTAATAATACTGGTGGGGACAACACTGAAAAATGGAAGGTGAGGTATCCATGCAACTTGTGCATCGAAGACCACCCGACCCATCTATGTCCTCGGCTTGTAGAAGCCCAAAAGTTTGTAACACAACAACATTCGGCTGTGTTGACCAATTCATTTCAACATGGGAAAAATCTAACCCAAGCCTCTGTAATCACAGAAGAGGGCAGCCAAGACCCCTCTCCACCTGTGAACAACCCTGCATCCGAAAACGTATATATGGTGAGGGGTGATGCTTTTATATCGACTAGAGCGCATGAATATAGTAAACCAACCATATCTGAGAAGGGTAAAGAAGTTGAACTACCATCTCTTCCTCTATAGATTGAGAATATGTTGGGTGAAACAATGACACGCATTCCCAAAGGTGCATTCAAAAAAGCTTCGCATAACCCAAACGCAAGGGCCGCCTAGAACTACTCTGTGGTGGAAGATTTATCACAAACCTCTTGTGTGATGTCCGCTTTGGAGGTCCTCCAAAGTTTCCCTTCCTAGAGGAAAGCCTTTTTAACCACTTTAGGATCTACCGAGACTTGTAATCCAGGTATAATCATGCTGGATACAACCAACTTAAAACCTCATCTACCTTACCACGTAGAGTTTTAGATAGTAGTGGCTTATCCCACAAAAACTTTTACTCGGAATATCTTCCGCACAGTGGTTGATGAGAGCACCTTGACATGCATTATGTCGTTGGCATGTTGGAAGGCCGTTGGCCAGCCTGTTTTGTCTCTGTCACCTACTCTCCTCACTGCTTTCGACCATTGTTCATTCCGACCACATGGTATCGTTCCTTCTTTCCCTGTGAAGTTAGGAGGGAAGACCATGTGTGTCGATGTAGAGGTAGTCGATGCTCCCCTCAACTATAATCTCTTGTTAGGAAGGAGTTGGACTTATTCCATGCAATCTATGGTTGTTACAGTTTTCTAGGTCTTGCTGTTTCCACACAAGGGTCGTATAGTGACCATCGATCAATTGTCTTTGTCGAGACCTGACCCTGCATTGGGGGCATCCACGGTCCCGATGATTGATAATCCTCAACTAGGTGTCATCAACATAGGGGTTGGTTTGTGCCCATATTTGATGGGTACCTTCGATTACCTGCCCCCTCAAGGCGATATCAATTTTATATCCAATCACCACAAGGTTGAGATTTTTCAAGTTTCGTCATTCCGCACGACTTACTTCGACGATCCGTGGATACTTCCTTCCCCATCGGTCACGATGGATGGGACAGGGAACCCAGCCATGTCCATGCCCTTGTCCGCAGCTGAAATAGCGTACTCTTTATTCCAACAAACTTCAACCAACATTGATCCAGCTCATGCACAAGAGTTCAATCCACTACTAGAACCTATTTGGGCTCAGGGTTCTCTCGCTCACACTGATTCATTAGACTCAGTCTTTCCCTATGATGAAGCAATAATTGAAGCAATGACTAGTCCAGATAAACCCTCGGAATATATTCATCACAGATCATACTTCCTCCCAGAGTTAATCCGAATTGAAGAGGGAGAATTCACCGTGACTATGACGGGAGATCGATCTTGTCCTACTAATCCCTTAGTTACACATGAGGTTTATGCTGAGGGTAATATGGAAACTATCGCTGAGACCTTACCGATCAGTATCTCCTGAAACCCTGGCGTCATGGAGAATGTCTTCGTTGGAGCTGACTGTTCCCCGAAAGAGATTCAAATCTACAAAAATCTATTCAAAGAATTCCGTGACATTTTTTCCTGGTCTTATGAGGAAATGCCAGGTATCAATCCAAAAATAGTTGAACACGAAATCAAAATGTATCCTAATGCCAAGCCGGTTCGGTAGAAGCCTCATCCAGTTAATCCTAAGAAAGTAGTAGCCATTAAGGTTGAGGTTGAGAAATTGATAAAAATCAGGTTTATCTATACTATCCATTTTGACCCAATGGGTGTCAAACCCCGTGCCGGTCAATAAAAAACAAGGCACGATTTGTGTATGTACCAACTTCCGTGATTTGAACAAGGCATGTCACAAAGATAATTTTCCCACACCGTTAATCGACTAGATCATTGATGAATGTGCGGGTTGCGAAGCCTTTTCTTTCATGGATGATTTTTCGGGATATAATCAAATCCAAATCAAACCCGAAGACCAACACAAAATGGCATTCATATACCCATGGGGTACATTCGCATATCGTAAAATGCCTTTTGGTCTCAAAAATGTTGGACCCACCTTTCAATGGGCCATGTCTTTTTCTTTCCATGACCTCAAGCATATAGTTGAGGCCTATCTAGATGATTTAGCATCGCGATCTCGTAAGATAACGGATCATCCCACACACCTCTGACTTATCTTCGAACGTTGTCGCTACTTTTGGATTTTCTTGAATCCAAACAAGTGCAGCTTCTACGTAACGTCAGGATGATTGTTAGCTTTCATAGTGTCAACAACAAGGATCATGGTCGATCCTCTCAAGGTTGAGGCACTAATTCAATTGCCCCCCCCCCCACGCACAATCCTTCAACTTCAGAGTCTACAAGGCAAGGCGAACTTTTTACGACGCTTCATCACCAACTATGTCGAGATCACCAAGGGATTTATGCACTTACTGAAGAAATACATTCCCTTTTACTGGGACGATGTGGCTCACCGCTCTTTCGACACATTGAAACATGCCCTCACAACTGCTCCTCTGCTTCGGCCACCTAACTATAATAAAGATTTCTTATTATATCTGGCTGCAACAGATTCAACCATTGGCATGGTTTTAGTTCAGGAAGATGACTTATTCTCATACTGCGTGATCTATTACCTTATATGATTCCTCATAGGACCGGAACTTAATTATTCTCACATCGAAAAACTTGCATTGGAAGCAGTTCATGTTGTTCAACGGTTCCGTCATTATGTTCTTTTTCGCATGACCACCGTCATTGTTGTCATGAATCCATTCCAGTACATGTTGACACGACGGGTAATAGGTGGAAAAATCAGTAGATGGATAGTCATCCTCTAGGAGTTTGACTTAGACTTTGTTTCAGCAAAGTCCAAAAAGTCACTGGTCTTCGCAGAACTTATTTCAGAACTTTCGGTTGAGTCAGGTGACGTTGTGCCTCAAGAATCGCCTTTCCAGGGAGATATGTTTTTTATCACATCTTCAGAGCCCTGGTATGGAGATATACTTATTTATCTCTAGAATTTGAAGTTCCCCACCACTGCTTCTCGAGATGAGCGTCGACGCATACACCATCAGGCTAAGAATTATCTCATAATTGATGATACATTGTATCGAAGAGGTGTAGACTGCATCCTACGTCGATGTCTCACTCATGAGGAAGCAGTTATCATGCTTAACGATTGTCATACCAGAGATTGTGCTGGTCATTTGTTTGGGTTGGCAACAGCCCAAAAGATTCTACAAGCAGGTTACTTCTGGCCGACACTTATCAAAGATTGTATCGAATCAGTCAAGAAATGCCATCCATGCCAAATCTTCTCTCAGAAGATGCGGGCACATCTAGCTCCCATGTTTCCTTTCATCATCATTGATCCCTTCACCAAGTGGGTGATTGATTACACTACTTGCAACCCTCCTTCAGCAAGGGGGAACCGCTATATCATTGTAGTTGTAGAATACTTCACAAAGTGGGTCGAAGCTATGCCTACGTTTAAAGATGATGGAGAGACTGCAGCTCTCTTTTTATTCAATCATATAATAGCAAGGTTCGGTGTCCTGAGGGATATTGTCACTGACCATGGTAGTCACTTTTAGAACCAGATGATGGCCAAGTTAACATCAAAGCTTGGGTTACGGCAAGAACATTCATCACCCTACTACCCCCAAGCAAATGGGTAGGTGGAAGTTGTAAACAAAACTCTTAAAACCATTCTACAACGAACTATCAAATCAGCCAAGTCAAATTGGCATTTGATGTTATACTCAACATTATGGTCTTACTGAACATCTATTAATAATACAACTGGTTTCTCACCTTTTCAACTCGTTTACGGGCTGGAGGCAGTCTTGCCCATCGAATGTCAGATCCTGTCTCTAAAGTTGGCAATACAATTATTGTCAGACACTTCTCCACTTGAAGAACGGTTAGTATACCTTGAGCAGTGTCATGATGAGGCCCTAGCCAACAAGGCTCATAAACATAAGGTCAAGTGTCAGTATGATAGGTCAAGTGTTGGATTTTCTCTGAAGGCGACCTTGTCCTAGTCTATGACCAAGATAAGGACCCCCTAGGGGCAGGAAAATTCAAACCCATGTGATTCAGACCTTTCATCATAAAAGAGGTTTTAAAAAAGGGTGCTTATCGTCTGTTTGATTTTGAAGGGAATGCTTTGGCGAAGCCTAGAAATGGGCTCTACCCCAAGAAGTATTACTCATAGGCAGGTCAATGTGGGTAACTTTTTGTAACATATGTATAGTCTTTGTACTATTACTTTTTAGTTTCTTTTAGTATTATGGACGTGTCGTTGATACTATCTTTCGTCAATGTGGCAGATGTCAAGTGATTCCGAGGTGTTCATTGGGTATGCAGATGGTGCTAGTCGGCACACTCAGAGGCTTGCCTCTGCAACTTGGGTAATCTTTACACCTCAAGGCCAGTTATTATGTTTCGTAGGTATATTCTTAGGTGACACCACAAATAATGTTGTCGAGTATAGCACATTTATTGAGTTTCTTCTTGATGCTTTGTCATTGGGTATCTCTCATCTCCGGGTCTATCTCGACACTCAACTAGTTGTGTCTCAGTTAAACAAAGTGTAATGGGTTCATGATCCAACTTTACACCGACGATTCCTTAGGGTACGTCTCTTAGAACGAAAATTTGATTATATTACATATTTTCACATTCCTAGGAGATTAAACCAAGTTACAGATACTCTAGCTAATCAAATTTTAGATTGGCATCTTGCACACATATGACATAAGCATGTAAATACGTTTTTGCACACATGATCCACAAAAGACCAAAAAAACATATATAATATCATAAAGTAACCAGAGTACATAGATGGATGCAAGTGCCTCAAAAATATAACCGATAATGAGTCACAGGGCTTATGCTCTCAAACAATATATACAAGTAGTGCTCGTGGCACGTCAAAATGTCTAGCTAAAGTCAGGGCCTGTCGGCCTTGTTATACTGGTCCACAGCATTGGCTAAACACTGAAACAATCGGACCCACGTCCGTGGTGCCCCCACTACATGAGGTTGCATAGATGGTGGTAGGTCCTCAATCTCTGCCATCAGGACCATGCGAGTGAGCGCAGTAAAGTTACGTTCAACCCGTCTCAATACCCTCTCAGCCTCCCCGGCTGGAAAATATTCTACTACTGTTGGTCCCCCTACGGTGGTAGGTGTGGCCCTTGGCCAAGGACGATGCCTATTCCTCGCATAGTCAGTGGGTCGCATTGGTCCCACATCTACACATAATGAACACATATCCATCAAATACTCTGGCATAACAAAAAAAAAAGATTATATATATAACAAAACAACATAAAAATTACATATCTTTAAAACACAAAAATCTACAAAGGTGGAGACTTACCCATCTCCCCTCGCTCCTCACTAGGAGGTACTGGTATCTCAGGGTCTCTCGAAAAATCAATCTCGGCATAAGGGTAGTCCTCAATAACCGAGATCTGTCGTGATAGCCACACAAAGAAGTCATCATCGAAGGACTCATTGGTCCTTCCACCACCCTGTCGCGATAGTAGTACTGCCCATCTATACACAATAGAAAGAGAGGCCTGATGTTCTCGTACCACTACTCGAGGACTAAAACTCGAAACTCTCTCAAAAAAGAACGAACACAGAATGGTCTTGAACCCGAAGTTCCTATGTGTCCGCAAACGGCAATCTGTCAACTGCCTCTTCATACAATCAAGCAAAGTGGTACTCCAATCAAAAACTTGTGCATTTAAGAACTAGACTGCACAGTTCATCTATGCACTGGACGCCTGATGTAGAGTCGCAGAACCAGTAATGCGCCCAATAAGCAATACTATCACCTGTAGCGATAAGTTAGTGATCTTGCTTATAGGCACCTGTGTGCTCGTGCGGTCTGTATCAACTGCATAGTATAGGCCTATCAATTCCGCTATGTTATGCGGCCAGGCAGGAAAAGTATGGAAATTGATTGGTTCCCCTCTCCTGAAGAGGCCAGTCAAAAAGTAAATTTCCTCGACCGTGGGCACCAGTGACTGGCCCTCTAACATGAATGCCTCTGCATCTGGATGCCAGTAGTCAACCAAGGCATTGAGTAGCCTAGGTTGTGCTCGCATGAAAGGACATAGAAAAAACTTGAGTAACCCACACTGCATCAAAGTAGCCACAGCATTGGGGTCTTCCCCAACCAACTCATTTACCTCTTCATGCTCTCTTTCTCTCCAATGGACATACATCCTGCAAAACACCAAGATTTAGGAGGGTTAACCCTTGCTTTTTATGCTTTTTTCATTCCATAAGGGGGCCCACGCATGCTGTAATGGTGACAGTCATGTGTACACATGGGCAGAGTTTACTCTGCCCGAATGTACACGTGACTTGTCCAGAGACAGCCCACGTGGACCTAGGGCCGACCTTTTAAAGGTCAATGCCCCCCTAAAAAATGAAACCCAATGCACAAATAAAGACATGAAATGAAATATAAGGGAGTTTGTACTTACTTGGTCTAGATCAAAGTTTGTTTCATCCATTGTAGCTCTCGAAATCACCGCTTTTGAAAAAGGGGGTCTTTTGGATCCAGAGTCAATTTCCAAATCAACAATGGTGATAATGAGCTTCCAGCTTCTATTTATAGAATTTTTGGCCTCTTTTTGTCACTTTTTTGGCCTCCCTTATCATTTTCTTTATACCAAAAACCATTTAGAGTGATTTAGGAGTTATATAGGACGGATTTGATCGGGTATTGGGACAATTGTTTTTGAGTTTTGAGTAATTTTCGACAGTCCATGGAAAAAAAATTTGATGATCTACTTGAACATATAGGTTAGGTTTCTACCCTAACTTTTGTATCTCGTTGTCTTTTTCCTTTGCCATAGGATCGATCCCATCAGGTTGTGACATGGAACCATCATCTCTGCTTTAGAAGTGTCGCAACTTGGTAGTAGAGCTTACCGGAACATGGATGCCCTAGGTAGATCCTGGTTGCATTATGGTATTCATGCTGTCTCTAAAACACTATAGGCT